>JAYGGG010000423.1:0-74408 GCA_036346245.1 Bonia amplexicaulis | reverse complement strand
GTCTCAAGGTAGGCAGTAGCTGAAGTGGATTTGCGTGTCTGGACATCACCCAATCCGCGTCTGAGTAGACAACCAGGTTGGGCTGAGTGGACGGCTGGAGAATGAGTCCAAAGTCGAGAGTTCCTCGGATGTATCGAAGGATGCGTTTCAAAGCTGCAAGATGGGGCTCCCTCGGGTCGTGCATGTGAAGGCAGACCTGCTGGACGACATAGGAGATATCTGGCCTGGTGAAGGTGAGATACTGAAGGGCACCGGCAAGGCTCCGAAAATCGGATGGGTCCTAAACAGGTGCACCGTAAGTAGCAGGTAGCTTGGGCTTAGTGTCGACCGGAGTGGAGCACGGCTTGCAATCGACCATCTTGACGAGTGAGGATATCAAACATGTCTTGTGTTGAGGCAGGAAGAGATTATCGCCGCGTCGTTGGACATGCATGCCGAGAAAGTGATGAAGCGGGCCAAGGTCCTTCATTGAGAATTCCCTTGCAGGCGGAAATAGTGCGTCAAAGTAATTCATCTGACGAGGCGGTGACGATGATGTCATCAACATAGAGTACAAGATAGGCGTCTCGAGCCACGTCGGTGAGCGAAGCGATGTGTCGGTTTTGGCTTCAACAAATCCGAGGGTAAGCGGTAGGTCGCAAGCGGCATGCCGGGCCCGTGGCGCCTGCTTGAGGCCATAGAGAGACCTATTGAGCCGACACACAAAATCCGGATGAGTGTGGTCTTCGAATCCGGAAGGTCTTCGCTTAGACAGTCTCGGACAAGGTTCCATGCAGAAAGGCATTCTTCACGTCGAATTGGAGTCGCCATCGTTGCGTCAAAGCGAGCGACAAAACCGTGCGAACGGTCGCCGGTTTGACCACTGGACTGAAAGTCTCGTTGAAGTCTACACTAGGCCGTTGTGTGAAACCCCGAAGGACCCAGCGTGCCTTGTAGCGCTCGAGGGAGCCGTCGGCTTGGAACTTGTGCTTGAAAATCCACTTGCCGAAGACGATGTTTGCTGTCGGCGGGCGAGGAACCAACTCCCAAGTGTGATTGTGCAATAGGGCAGCGTACTCCTCCATAGCAGCTCACCAATTGGGGTCGGCGAGGGCGCTACGGTACGTCCGCGAGACGGGCGATAGTGGCGTGGCGGGGTAGAGAGCGGGTAGTCGGAACCCGAACTTGCCACGTGTCGTCATCGAGTGCTGATTCAGCACGGGCGCCGGAATGGCACCTAGGGGAAGATGCGCCGGAGGGGGTGCGGGGGCGACGTCCGGATGCGTCGGCGAGGGCGCTGGGATGGAGGTTGGGCCGGGGGTCGTCTTCGGACGGCGTGTGTAGACGTGTCGAATCGTGCGATCAGCGGGGGCCGCATATGGCAATGCAAAGCGAGCCGGTGCCGTGCGTGGCGGTCACGGGTGTCGGCGGCGTCCTCGGGGTTGCGTGGTGAGGTTGTCGGTGCAGCGTCTGCTGGGGCTGCGCAGGGTGGAGGTGCGATCGGACCCTCTACCGAAACTGCGGATGGCGTGGACGAGGCCGGTGCCGCGTGTGGCGCGCGTGCGGGAGGTAATCCTGCAGGTAAAGGAGTGTACGACGGACCGATAGGTGTCAGTACTGGGTTAGGATAATCATCAAGAAACTCAAACTCCTCCGTGGAAGGGGTGGCCGGAAGATCAGCAAAGGGAAAGGATTTTTCATCGAAGATGACATGACGAGAAATGTGGACTCAATTGGAAGTCATGTCTAGACACCGGTATCCTTTGTGATGAGCGGAGTATCAAGGAAGGTACAAAGGGCGGAGCGGGGAGCGAGTTTGTGAGGGGCTGTGGAGGCAAGGTTTGGATAGCATTTGCATCCAAAAACGCGAAGGTGAGCATATGATGGTGAGGTCCCAAATAGGGCGTGGTGTGGTGTGGAGTAGTTTAGTGTCTTGGTGGGTAAGATGTTGAGGAGATACGTGGCAGTGGCCAACGCCTCGACCCAATAGGATGGTGGCATAGATGCTTGAAACAAAAGTGAGCGAATGACATTATTGATGGACCAAATGATACGCTCAGCTTTACCATTCTGTTGGGAGGTGTAGGGACAAGACATGTGAAGGTGGGCGCCACAGTGAGGAAGAGCGTCACGGGGCTGGGTTGTCGAACTCGCATGTTGTCGCACCGAGCGCCTTAATGGTGGTGCCGAATCGGGTGGCGTGAGAGAAGAAATTAGCAAGGGTGGGGAACGTGTCGATTTGAGCCTAAGGGAAGCGTCCAAGGTGGTGTGAATAATCATCGAGGATGAGCAAATAGTATTTGTAACCTGAGATGCTATCAACAGGTGAAGTCCAGAGGTCACAGTGTATAAGATCGAATTTATTGGAAGCACGGGATGCTGACACAGGAAAAGGAAGACGGCCGTGTCGACCCAATTGACATGCATGACAAGTAGAATGGCATGTGTTTGTTTTACATGAGGGAATAATGGAAGAGCTCGCTAATTGAGATAAAATTGCTTGACCCGAGTGACCGGGCGTGATGCCAAAGTGAGGTGGAGGACTCGGGCGGGAAGATGCGAGGGTATAGCGGTCAGGAGCTATTGCACTGACGATCACGTTCGAGACAGAAGATCCTTCACGAGAACAACCGGTGGGGTCAAACTCAATGGAACAATTGTTGTCAAGTAAACTGTTTGGACGGAAATAAGATTCTTAATAAGAGTAGGAGAAACAAGGACGTTATTAAGACGAAAATGACCATGAAGATTGGCTGTGCCAGTAGTGGTAACGGGAAGCAAAGAGCCGTTACCGACGACAATCGAGGAGGGAGGGGGATACCGGGAGATGGAGGAAGAGAGGATGCCAGGGTCGGCAGCCATATGGGAAGTGGCCCCTGAGTCGAAGTACCAATCGGCTTGAGGAGGTGGTGTTAATGTCATGGTGGAGAAGGAACTTGCAAGGTTGTTTTGATCCCAAGAGGCGTACCGGTGGGGCACCATATGGTCTGCGATCTGGCGGAACTCTGTCGGCGCCAGTGATTGTGCCTCGTGACTGACCGGAAGACCCGCCACCGCCCACCGTTGTCCGGTGACCTATCTGGAAGGCCGTCGCCGCCTTCGTTCTTGGGCTCTGACCCGGCCGCATGGGGTTGCGGTTGGGGAGGTGCGGTTGGTCCGGAGAATCGACCTTGCGGGAGCGGCGCAAGAGGAGGCCGAGGACCGGGCCACATCTGGATTGTCCCGGTCCAAGGATTGAAGAAGCCGGGCCGCCGGATTTGGACCAGCCGGTGGTGCTTGTACCGTCTTGGGGTGCTGTGACGACAGTATACAGCCACGGGACTGGGAGAAACCGCCGCCCCCGCCGCGCTTGCCACGCCGGTTGCGGGACTGGGAGGAGCCACCGCCCCCACTGCCCCCGCCGCCGCCCCTATTGCCGTTGTGAGCCGAAGAAGACAGAGCAGGTGCTGAGGCGGTGAGCAAAGCGGTGGCAGGAGATGTTCTCCGGTTGGCCAGATTGAGTTCCTCAAGAAGTAAGTCGGTGCGCGCCTCAAGAAAGGAGGGGAAGGGCCGGCTCCGTTGAAGATGCAAACCGATGGCAGTGAATTTGTCGTTGAGTCCGCGGATGACGTTGAGGACGAGTGTCCGGTCGGCGACGTGTTCTCAAGGTCGACAAGGGCATCGACCATGCTTTTGAAGCGCGTGATGGTCGACAATTGAAAGGTCGCCCTGGACGAAACTTCGGAATTCAGCGTCGAGGTAGAGGGCGCGTGATTCCCTGTTGCCGAGGAACTGTGTTTCGACGGCGAGCCAGGTGACGCGCGCGGTGGCCCGGCGTTCTAGCACAGTTTCGACGAGCTCGGCGGAGAGAGTCTTAGAAGCCGAGATTTGTGACGCAATCCATACGGACCAAGTCGGGGAGGGTCGGTTTAGGATCGTCGGTGAGAACGTGGTCCTCGAGGGAGTACATCCCGAGAGCAAGAAGAAAGAGTTCACGCCACCGGGTGAAATGGCCGAAGGTCGGGTCGAGGACGAGGGGGACCAACGAGCGAATGTTACATGCGGCGGCGGCTGGGCGTGGAGATTAGCGATGGTGGCAGCTTCGTGAAGAAGAATAGCGTCGTGGATGGGAGGAGCCGCGCGGACGGACTCGGCGTCGGCGGTGGCATCGACTTCCACGTAGGCGTGGCCGCTCGCGTCGGCGATGGCAGCGTTCTTGGCGGCGGCGGCGGCGGGCTCGGCCTCGGCCAGCGAGCGTGGCCGCGGGTTTTGGCGACAGCGGCGGCGGGCGTCGTGGGCGGCTGGCGGAGCGGATTGTCTTGACCATAGCAACGGCCGCGAGAAGAGATCGGCTTCAAGTGCGGGGAAGAGGAAGCCGTCGGTGACGGAAAATCATCCCAACATGGTGGCCAAGAGGGAAGGATTAGGGTTGGAAGGATTGGAGCGGAAGGTGGAGGTCGTGGAACGACCTCTCCGATACCATGTAAGAGGGGATTGAATAGATTGATATGTGAGAGGTAAGTGTACACATGTATATATAGGCAAGGATAACCTATGGTTATGGTTTATAGAATACCACCAGGATTAGGACCCCTTGCCTATTAGGACTCAATCTCAATATCCTAATTATATGAGAACCAAAAAGGGGGGCAGCTGTAAGGCAAAAGGCCAGCCGGCCATATCTATTCTAACAAAATGAACGCCACCCTACCTGGTGATCAGCTGCAAATTCATTTGGATCACAGTCTCTCGCTATTGACAACGGAACTGATGAAAGAAAGCAACAGGAAAACACACACCTAGATCTTGTAGTGACTTGTAAGGCCCAAACCAATTCATCGACTCGTGACCTTGCTGTCCTAAATTCCTGAGCACAAATAAAATTCTGTCCACGGGATTGATGTATGTAACTGAGAAAGAGAGAGAGAGAGAGAGGGGAAGAAGACGAAGAAGAAGACGAAGAAGAAGAACAGCATATTCAAAAATGGGAAAAAACTGCTACAAAGGAACCAAGGTTCATATCATATCTACCTTCCATAATCGCACTACTCCATAGAGAGCATTGCGGCTTTACTGGTGGCAAAAGTAAGTAATTAGAAACTAAACCAAACAGGAGTCACCTATACGCATCGGAAAATTTGCATATTCAAGAATGGCAAGAAAAGTCATGCAAAATCAAAAATGAATGTCTTATAAATTTATACTCTATAGGTTATAATACAGATGGGGATCATTAGTAGTAGATAACCACCAGCCAATTCGTGATGCCCTTACAAGCACCATTGCTATACTTGAAATGGTACACACATGAATAGCATTTGTATGACCACAATGAAAACTAAAATACTGCAACTGCAAAATAAAAGCTAAAGTTGACTTGGTTCTTAAAAATGAAAAGTATTAGTAACTTGTACGCACTTTTCTATCATTCAGTAGAAGCTTAAATGGTAGTAATAAAACCCCTGAATGAGAAGTAAACGAGGGTTCAAATTTGGTATTCGCGTGACAAACAGCGCCAAATTTGACCAAACTTTGGGGCCAAAGGACCCAGCATGAGGGAATGCTGGAGTACAAGACGGATGTATGGCACTAGAATGGGAGCCTCGCCCCGACGGGCAATGCCAGCATTCACCACCATGAGAACAACTAGATAGGACAGCGCACTGTGTTGCGCCGCAAGAGACATGGAAATGTAGGGTTATATGAAAAATATTTGGAGATGCGTAGTTCGATATTTGAAGTCTCAAAAAACGGTTCATGTGGTTGTGTTTTTTGTATAACAATGATTACACAGATTTTACAGGTGATTTGAAGATGGAAAGCATTGTCTATGTTTAATTCTGTAATACTAATACGACACAGTAGTATATATGGTGTGGTAGGAAGAGGATTGAGTAATAGGCACTTGGGCCTGAAGTAATGTGGCACATACTGCATATAGCATATTAAATAGCTGGTCTCGTAGCCAGCCTCATGACATAACATTCATAGGAGGACAATCGTGACATTTCCCTCAAAATATATTAGCGAGATGAAGTTGTTACCTTACAACAACAAGCCAAAATTATCTCCGCACATCTCGACCTATAATAACCAATCAAACATTACATGGTTCCTTTCTTGTAAAAATATAGGAGAGGTACCTGGGAAAGGCAAGCTCAAAAAGTTCAAGAACAACAACGCAAACAACAGGGCTCAATATTACTGGACTTAATTTCCTGCAAAGAAAACCATGTGAACATTAATACCTTGAAAAATCGAGAACGAAAGGACTACATTGCAGCGTAAGAACAAGCACTGTCAGATGTACACCTAGTGTATGTGTCACATATTGTGCTGTATCCAAGAATCATGGTGAGGATCGAAGCAACAAACAGAGCCCCTTGAGTTGCTTCCTTGGTGTGAACATATCTCTGGAAAAGCCCTAATAAGCCATAAGTAGTACATTTGTATTACAATGTGAAAAATAGTCAATCTATCGACACTAATAAAATTTTTCATGCTCTAAACAGGAAATCCCAAAACGTAAGAGCAAGCATGGATAGACATCCACCTCCAACAAAAATAAAGTGTAAGAATTGGGTAAATGAGCGCCACCCTACACGGTGATCGGTGCAAAGTCATTTGGATCGAAGTCTCGCTATTGACATCGGGCCCGATGAAAGAAAGCAACAGGAAAACACACACCTTGATCTTGTAGTGACTTGTAAGGCCCAAACCAATTCGTGACTCGTGACCTTGCTTGTCCTAAATTCACGAGCACAAATAAAATTACGTCCATGGGATCGATGTATGTAACTGAGAGAAAGAGAGAGGGGAAGAAGAGGAAGAAGAAGAAGAAGAACTACAGCATGTTCAAAAATGGGAAAAAAAACTGCTACAAAGGAACCAAGGTACATATCATATCTACCTTCCATAATCGCACTACTCCATCGAGAGCATTGCGGCTTTAGTGGTGGCAAAAGTAAGTAATTAGAAACTAAACCAAACAGGAGCCACCTATCGCATCGAAAAATTTGCATATTCGATAATGGCAAGAAAAAGTCATGCAAAATCAAAGAACAGAATGTCTTATAAATTTATACTCTACAGGTTATAATACAGATGGGGATCATTAGTAGTAGATAACCACCAGCCTATTCGTGATGCCCTTACATGCACCATTGCTATACTTGAAATGATACATACATGAATAGCATTGGTATGACCACAATGAAAACTAAAATACTGCAAGTGCAAAATAAAAGCTAAAGTTGACTTGGTTCTTAAAAATGAAAAGTATTTGTAACTTGTACGCACTTTTCTATCATTCAGTAGAAGCTTAAATGGTAGTAATAAAACCCCTGAATGAGAAGTAAACGAGGGATCAAATTTGGTATTCGTGACAAACAAATACCAAATTTGACCAAACTTCGAGACCAAGGACCCGGCATGACTGAATCTTTGGAGTACAAGCCGGATGTATGGCACTAGAATGGGAGCCTCGCCCCGACGGGCAATGCCAGCACTCACCACCATGTGAACAACTAGATAGGGCAGCGCTTGTGTTGTTGCATAGCAGACATATGGAAATGTAGGGTTATATGAAAAATATTTGGAGATCGTAGTTCGATATTTGAAGTCTCAAAAGCGGTTCATGTGGTTGTGTTTTTGTATAATGATGATGACACAGATTTACAATTGATTTGAAGATGGAAAGAATTGTCTATGTTTAATTACGTAATACTAATACGACACAGTAGTATATACGGTGTGATAGGATGAGGATTGAGTAATAGGCACTTGGGCCTGAAGTAATGTGGCACATACTGCATATAGCATATTAAATAGCTGGTCCCCTAGCCAGCCTCATGACATAGCATTCATAGGAGGACAATCATCCGACATTTCCCTCAAAATATATTAGCGAGATGAAGTTGTTACCTTACGCACAACAAGCGCCAAAATTATCTCCGCACATCTCGACCTATAATAACCAATCAAACATTACATGGTTCCTTTCTTGTAAAAATATAGAGAGGTACTGCGAAGGCAAGCTCAAAAGTTCAAGAACAACAACGCAAACAACGAGGGGTCAATATTCTCGGACTTCATTTCCGCAAAGAGAACCATGTGAACATTAATACCTTGAAAAATCGAGAACGAAAGGACTACATTGCGGCAGAAAAACAAGCACTATCAGATGTGCACCTAGTGTATGTGTCACATATTGTGCTGTATCCAAGAATCATGGTGGGGATCGAAGCAACAAACAGAGCCCCTTGAGTTGCTTCCTTGGTGTGAACATATCTCTGGAAAAGCCCTAATAAGCCATAAGTAGTACATTTGTTTTACAATGTGAAAAATAGTCAATCTATCAACGCTAATAAAATTGTTCATGCTCTAAACAGGAAATCCCAAAACGTAAGAGCAAGCATGGATAGACATCCACCTCCAACAAAAATAAAGTGTAAGAATTGGGTAAATGAGCGCCACCCTACACGGTGATCATTTGCAAAGTCATTTGGATCAAGTCTCTCGCTATTGACGTCGGGCCGATGAAAGAAAGCAACAGAAAACACACACCTTGATCTTGTAGTGACTTGTAAGGCCCAAACCAATTCATCGACACGTGACATTGCTGTCCTAAATTCCTGAGCACAAATAAAATTCAGTCCATGGGATCGATGTATGTAACTGAGAGAGAGAGAGAGGGGAAGAAGAGGAAGAAGAAGAAGAAGAAGAAGAACAAGAACTACAGCATGTTCAAAAATGGGAAAAAAACTGCTACAAAGGAACCAAGGTACATATCATATCTACCTTCCATAATCGCACTACTCCATCGAGAGCATTGCGGCTTTAGTGGTGGCAAAAGTAAGTAATTAGAAACTAAACCAAGCAGAGCCACCTATACGCATCGGAAAATTTGCATATTCGATAATGGCAAGAAAAGTCATGCAAAATCAAAGAATGTAATGTCTTATAAATTTATACTCTGAGGTTATAATACGATGGGGATCATTAGTAGTAGATAACCACCAGCCTATTCGTGATGCCCTTACATGCACCATTGCTATACTTGAAATGATACATACATGAATAGCATTGGTATGACCACAACGAAAACTAAAATACTGCAAGTGCAAACTAAAAGCTAAAGTTGACTTGGTTCTTAAAAATGAAAAGTATTTGTAACTTGTACGCACTTTTCTATCATTCGATAGAAGCTTAAATGGTAGTAATAAAACCCCGAATGAGAAGTAAGCGAGGATCAAATTTGGTATTCGCGTGACAAGCAGCCAAATTTGACCAAACTTCAGACCAAAGGACCCGAAGATGACGGAATCTTTGGAGTACAAGCGGATGTATGGCACTAGAATGGGAGCCTCGCCCCGACGGGCAATGCCAGCACTCACCACCATGAGAACAACTAGATAGGGCAGCGCAATGTGTTGCGCCGCAAGAGACATGGAAATGTAGGGTTATATGAAAAATATTTGGAGATCGTAGTTCGATATTTGAAGTCTCAAAAAGCGGTTCATGTGGTTGTGTTTTTGTATAACGATGATGACACGTTTTACTGGTGATTTGAAGATGGAAAGAATTGTCTATGTTTAATTACGTAATACTAATACGACACGATGGTATATATGGTGTGATAGGATGAGGATTGAGTAATAGGCACTTGGGCCTGAAGTAATGTGGCACATACTGCATATAGCATATTAAATAGCTGGTCCCCTAGCCAGCCTCATGACATAGCATTCATAGGAGGACAAACAGCAGACATTTCCCTCAAAATATATTAGCAGAGATGAAGTTGTTACCTTCTGCACAACAACTGCCAAAATTATCTCCGCACATCTCCCACCTATAATAACCAATCAAACATTACATGGTTCCTTTCTTGTAAAAATATAGAGAGGTACTGCGAAGGCAAGCTCAAAAGTTCAAGAACAACAACGCAAACAACAGGGTCAATATTCTTGGACTTCATTTCTGCAAAGAGAACCATGTGAACATTAATACCTTGAAAAATCGAGAACGAAAGGACTACATTGCAGCGTAAAAACAAGCACTATCAGATGTGCACCTAGTGTATGTGTCACATATTGTGCTGTATCCAAGAATCATGGTGAGGATCGAAGCAACAAACAGAGCCCCTTGAGTTGCTTCCGTGGTGTGAACATATCTCTGGAAAAGCCCTAATAAGCCATAAGTAGTACATTTGTTTTACAATGTGAAAAATAGTCAATCTATCAACGCTAATAAAATTGTTCATGCTCTAAACAGGAAATCCCAAAACATAAGAGCAAGCATGGATAGACATCCACCTCCAACAAAAATAAAGTGTAAGAATTGGGTAAATGAACGCCACCCTACACGGTGATCGGTGCAAAGTCATTTGGATCAAGTCTCTCGCTATTGACGTCGGGCGATGAAAGAAAGCAACAGGAAAACACACACCTTGATCTTGTAGTGACTTGTAAGGCCCAAACCAATTCATCGACTCGTGACATTGCTGTCCTAAATTCCTGAGCACAAATAAAATTCAGTCCATGGGATCGATGTATGTAACTGAGAGAGAGAGAGAGAGAGAGAGAGAGAGAGAGAAGAAGAGGAAGAAGAAGAAGAACTACAGCATGTTCAAAAATGGGAAAAAACAGCTACAAAGGAACCAAGGTACATATTATATCTACCTTCCATAATCGCTTTTCTCCATAGAGAGCATTGCGGCTTTAGTGGTGGCAAAAGTAAGTAATTAGAAACTAAACCAAACAGAGCCACCTATACGCATCGTAAAATTTGCATATTCAAGAATGGCAAGAAAAAGTCATGCAAAATCAAAGAACGAATGTCTTATAAATTTATACTCTATAGGTTATAATACAGATGGGGATCATTAGTAGTAGATAACCACCAGCCTATTCGTGATGCCCTTACATGCACCATTGCTATACTTGAAATGATACATACATGAATAGCATTGGTATGACCACAACGAAAACTAAAATACTGCAAGTGCAAACTAAAAGCTAAAGTTGACTTGGTTCTTAAAAATGAAAAGTATTTGTAACTTGTACGCACTTTTCTATCATTCAGTAGAAGCTTCAATGGTAGTAATAAAACCCCTGAATGAGAAGTAAACGAGGGATCAAATTTGGTATTTGCGTGACAAACAGCGCCAAATTTGACCAAACTCGGCCAAAGGACCCGGATGAGGGAATCTTTGAGTACAAGCGGATGTATGGCACTAGAATGGGAGCCTCGCCCAGACCAGGCAATGCCGACTCACCACCATGAGAACAACTAGATAGGGCAGCGCCTTTGTGTTCTACCGAAGAGACATGGAAATGTAGGGTTATATGAAAAATATTTGGAGATGCGTAGTTCGATATTTGAAGTCTCAAAAAACGGTTCATGTGGTTGTGTTTTTTGTATAACAGTGATGACACAGATTTTACAGGTGATTTGAAGATGGAAAGCATTGTCTATGTTTAATTCTGTAATACTAATACGACACAGTAGTATATATGGTGTGATAGGATGAGGATTGAGTAATAGGCGCTTGGGGTAATTGTACAAATTTCACGGTGCATAGATATACCTCTCGATTGCATGCGATTCGCCGATTTGCGGTGATGCAAGAACATCGGTAGTAATTATGAGTCGTTATCTTTGTATGCCTTTGTTTGACAAAGGCAAATCGAGAAGCCAAAATAGGATTCATAATTTGCAAATAATGGATAGCATGGTCAACAAAGTACACGGTTATGAAGAGTCCCAAATAATATAGGTGTCTTCAAGATGCTCTTTGGATACCAAGCCCAAGCATTCCATCGGACAAAATATACATGTCCATGATGATGTGGCGCTTGATGGTGAAGGTCGTATGGCAAGGAAGATGCAAGGAGGGTGCTAATGCAGAAAACACACGGTACATATTGCTCTTTGCAACGATCTCGCATGGCAAGCATTACAATTGGTTCGTAGGGACAAAAATAGAAATATGAAATGTGCAACGATATTTTTCGATAAGTTAGTCATATTCACAATTCAATATCTCTTTGCAATCTTAATTAGCCTAAAGCGAGGTGGCTGGTGCTAAAAGTGCATGCATGCAACGAGTAGATGAAAAAGGCTTCTTGGAAAACCTAGAGTTCTTAAGATCTATTAGTAAGAAACGACTTTTAGAACTATACCATGGTGTAGATGACATGAGGTCGAGACTTCTTTGGTGCGGCGGTCTTTGCTATGCCTCGAGCCCTCGAGTGAAATATGGTTTTATGCACCAGCAGAATAAGGATAGTTGCAAAGGCCAATGGCAATACAAAGAAGCATCGCATACCTCCCAAAGAAGAAGGTGATTCGCTCACGAAATGCACAAGTAATGTGGCACATAACGCATATAGCATATTAAATAGTGGGTCTCCTAGCCGACCTCATGACATAGCATTCATAGGAGGACAATCGTGAGACATTTCCCTCAAAATATATTAGCAGAGATGAAGTTGTTACCTTCTGCACAACAACTGCCAAAATTATCTCCACACATCTCCCAGCCTATAATAACCAATCAAACATTACATGGTTCCTTTCTTGTAAAAATATAGGAGAGGTACCTGGGAAAGGCAAGCTCAAAAAGTTCAAGAACAACAACGCAAACAACAGGGGTCAATATTACTGGACTTCATTTCCTGCAATGAGAACCATGTGAACATTAATACCTTGAAAAATCGAGAACGAAAGGACTACATTGCAGCGTAAGAACAAGCACTATCAGATGTGCACCTAGTGTATGTGTCACATATTGTGCTGTATCAAAGAATCATGGTGAGGATCGAAGCAACAAAGCAGCCCCTTGAGTTGCTTCCGTGGTGTGAACATATCTCGGAAAAGCCCTAATAAGCCATAAGTAGTACATTTGTTTTACAATGTGAAAATAGTCAATCTATCAACGCTAACAAAATTGTTCATGCTCTAAACAGAAATCCCAAAACGTAAGAGCAAGCATGGATAGACATCCACCTCCAACAAAAATAAAGTGTAAGAATTGGGTAAATGAACGCCACCCTACGGTGATCGGTGCCAAAGTCATTTGGATCAAGTCTCTCGCTATTGACATCGGGCCCGATGAAAGAAAGCAACAGAAAACACACACCTTGATCTTGTAGTGACTTGTAAGGCCCAAACCAATTCATCGACTCGTGACCTTGCTGTCCTAAATTCCCGAGCACAAATAAAATTCACTCCATGGAATCGATGTATGTAACTGAGAAAGAGAGAGAGAGGGGGGGGGAAGAAGAGGAAGAAGAAGAAGAAGAAGAACTACAGCATGTTCAAAAATGGGAAAAAAAACTGCTACAAAGGAACCAAGGTACATATCATATCTACCTTCCATAATCGCTTTTCTCCATAGAGAGCATTGCGGCTTTAGTGGTGGCAAAAGTAAGTAATTAGAAACTAAACCAAGCAGAGCCACCTATACGCATCGGAAAATTTGCATATTCGAGAATGGCAAGAAAAGTCATGCAAAATCAAAGAATGAATGTCTTATAAATTTATACTCTATAGGTTATAATACAGATGGGGATCATGAGTAGTAGATAACCACCAGCCTATTTGTGATGCCCTTACATGCACCATTGCTATATTTGAAATGGTACATACATGAATAGCATTGGTATGACCACAATGAAAACTAAAATACTGCAAGTGCAAAATAAAAGCTAAAGTTGACTTGGTTCTTAAAAATGAAAAGTATTTGTAACATGTATGCACTTTTCTATCATTCAGTAGAAGCTTAAATGGTAGTAATAAAACCCTTGAATGAGAAGTAAACGAGGGATCAAGTAGGGATGCGGAGAGTTCATCAAGAAGCTTCATACCAACGTCATCAGCATCAATCTATAAATTATCATAATTACATGGTGGCATGGCATAAGGAAACAATAGGATAAACATGGGGGAAGGACAAGGTACAGTTAATGATTTAGTGATAGAACGAGGGAAGACGGTAAGAATTGTAGAAACCAAATGCAGCCATTTGTAAGTTAAATGTTCAGTTAATGATGAGAACAAGAATGGAAAGCAGATTAATTTAAGCATGGAACAAAAAAGCATTTAGCAGAGAACCGTAAACAAGGCAAAGAACTCCTCTGCAGCATTTTTCTTGGTTGTACGTGCATCAATTGTGCCTACCCCAACTTGTTTGGGACAAAAGGTTTTGTTGTTGTACGTGCTTCAATTGCAGCAATGAATATATATTTTATAACTGATACTAAACAAGAATAATCCTCCTCTGCAGCATTCTCTTTTGGTTGTACGTTCATCAATGCCAGCAACGAAGTGTGCTAGATATTTTATAACTAATAACTGATAGTAAACAAGAATAATCCTGATCTGGTGGCACTGTTTTGGTGATGTTGAGTATATAAAAGGAAGATAATTTTTTGTGAGAACTTAGCTTCAAGAAATATATTTTATTCTGAGAACTAAGCACCACTTCAGAAGTACCAAATATAGAGAGGATCATTAAAATGCGCAGTCTCCAGCAATAGTGATATATGCTCACATATAGTGAAGTATCTCATAACCCTCCAATAACACATTGAGTGAAAGATAAGAGTGGTAGAAACTTTGCTACGAGACACTAAGAAGAACCACAACATGTTTTACAACAGACGAATCCTACATAATTTTGTAAGAAAGTCAGTTCCCAAGAAAATCAAGTGCTCCTGAACAATCCCAACCCTACTAGCGGTTGAAGGCACTTCTGTACAAGCAGCAGATAACCCCAACATGTCAACCTAGAATCTAACCCACACTATCAAATCACAAAACACGGTCCACTACCGAATCAATCCAGAAGGAAACTAGCGCATAATTTGTCCAAAGTATATGCATTCTTTGCTATTTAACCCTGACAAATGAAGAATCCGGGATGCATCAAATAAAAAAATCGCTAAGCATTATCACCAAATTTCAAGCTCTTGGCAACCTCCCAATCTTCACTAGTCTAAACCATGCATCTGTAACTAAGGGAAAGTCCTCCAGGATCAGAATATTAAAAATGAGGCAAATTGTAGTATAAGGATATGAAGCAATAAAAAAAGGAAAATACCACCTAAGCTCACCTTAGAAGTAAGAGGTGCATCATCAGCTAATGATGGACTGCCCCCTTCTGCAACCACAGCATTGCACCTACGAAAGCTCAACAACCATAAACGTGTGTTGAACAAAGTTAACAACCCAACAGTGTTTGGAAGATACGCAAAAGGGATTTCACTAATTACACAACATGTAATGAGATAACAGATTGCTTCAAGAACGATTACAGCAGCAAGTTATTCAATTGGCATGTCAAAAATTCATCTTGATGAGAATTTTAATGTTCATTTTAACACGCTAGAAGGACAACAGATGGAGTATTAATGTTGCCACATTAACTAAACTATAAGGATGAAAATGTGCAAAACATGGAACAAAAGCACAGGTCAACAGTGCAGAAGAAACTTAAATCTGGTGCATTTCACACATTGAACAAGTAAAACCTCTAAACCAAAGAATTCTATATATCACCTCTGTTAGTCAGAAAGTAGATATGCGACTTCACGTTAATCCTCAAATCAATATAGCACATGCATAAACTTAATCACACGTTCTAAGATGAAGTTGAGCTGAAAAGAAATTTGACCAACAAAACTTGCCTAACATTGTATGCCGCTCAAATAGGGCATCTCCTATCTAATTTAGAGAACATATGGTATATGGATAATTGAACCATAAAACAACAAGAATTCGGTCAAGAAACCAATTAACCCCACCGAACTACCTCGGCACCTTCGCTCTCCACGAGGCGCCCACGCCGCCTCCCATCCCGTGCAATGCCGGTGGAAGTGGATGAGAGGAGACGGGTGCCACCGCGTCGGCGCCCTCCACAAGCCGCTGCAACGGCCGGCGGCGTCCGGCCGCTTCCCGTTCTTCTCGCCGTTGTCATTGTCGCTGCCCATGGAGATGAAGGGCTTGGGGTCGTTGGCGTACTCCGCTAGCTCCATTGCAGTGCGACGGTCGCCAGCGTCCCCATTCTTGTCGTTGTCGTCATTGCCGAGGGAGAGGAAGGTCTTGCGAGAGGCTGCAGCGTGAGCATGCTCCTCCGCCACCGAATCCACCGCGAAAGCCGTGGCGTGCAGCCGCTTCCCCTCCCACATCTCGCCTCGATCCCCATGGGGGCATGGCCGACGTCGAAGGAAGCGGAGAAAGCATTGGGGAGACACGCCGCTCACCTCCTCTTCCTCCACCTCACCGATCCACCCCCCCCCCTCCGCCTCCACCGCCTCGATGACCGCGGGCGTGGGGGACAGTCCGAGACGAGCGGGGAGGGATTTTTGGGAGGAGAGAGACGAGATGCTGATTCCTCCCGCATCCTCCGTTCTCCTCGACTTTGCGAGGCAGGTGGTTCTTGCCGCATTCTCCACCGCTCCATGGCGGTGATGGCCTCCGCCGCGCCGCCGCCTCGTCGGAGGAATTGGATTGTGAAAAGGGAGAGGGGAGAGGAGACGGTGAGAGGAGGGAGGTTTCAACTTGAGGGTGTTGGTTGTAAAATGAGAGGAGTACAAGGTGTTCTATCCGTTGCAGGGGGTCATTTCGAATTTGTATCCGTTGCAGGGGTCGTTTCGAATTTGTATTTCGAACCGTTGTAGGCTTGTAGCTATAAGAAAGGAAAGTTTGGAATAGATGTAAGTTTGGAATGACAGTAGCCGTTCGATTCACAACAAGAGCAATCATCGTCGTCCAGATCAAATTAGGAAACCTTGCTACCTCAGCTTTTGGGAGTTTATTTGACGAGCACAAGAAAAGATAAGTACTTGTCTGTCAAAGAGGACAATTATCCGTAAGAAACTTTTCATTCCCTCCCAAGACTCTAATCCACCAGGGATTACATACAAACCAAGATGAGTATCTTTTTTTGGGCTTATGACTTTTACTTTTTAAACAAACAAATACAAATCAAGGATGAGTACCTTCTTTTTGGCTTATAACTTATGATATTTTCAAACAAACAAATAGGATGGCTTCTCCGTCACTATTTCAAAGCGGTTTATTAGAATAAACTTTTTAAAATGGTTTATTGGCTTATCAACATTTGATTTATTCGCACGAGGGCAAAAAAGCCATAAGCCGTAGCCGAAAATAACACGCTTGATAATGCCAAAATCAATGCAAACCATCCAATTCATCATATTCATCATCCCAAACATCCATGTGTCTTACAACAACAACAACCTTCAGCAACAAAATGTGCTAGCAACTACCCAATAAGCAACTACCGCCCAAGCAACTAGCATAGAAGCAACCTTAGGGCATATATACACAGCTATATAGATAACCAATTAATTATATAAGATTATTATAGATAATCTATTAACCTAGGTTCTATTCTTTTCAGCTTCTAAAAGCTGTTTTTTGGCTTTTCTACAGTAACTAGCTTTTAAACGGAGTATTTTTTTAAGATAGGATCTACTAGTTAATTGTAGTACATACTTTATTGACTTCATTTATATTGGCAAAAACCGCATATGAGTTTCTGTTATTCTGTAATCTCTCGTATAAACAGCCCAAAAACCACAAGTTGCCGCCAAAAGCCACAAGCCGCAGCCAAAAAGAACAGGCTCCTAGTTTTTTTACTTTTTTGTTTTTGACTACAACTTTTTCGAAAATCAAAATAAATAAGGTGGCTTCTCCAAGTCGATCCAAACGGCTTTTTGAGCCAAAAACTGTTTGCACCATCTTCGTTGGTGTATCCATCGTCCACAATTGTCTAAAAAGCATGATAAAAATCATCAGTCATAATCAAAAGCCATCAACCACAGCTCAAAAGAGCAAATAATTAAACGAGTTGTCTTTAATCCTAACAGTAGGTGTATTAGATACAACACCTAGGATAATTGATGATTTAGCACTACGAATACATGCAATTAAGAATTTCTTTACTACTTAAAAGAACGAGTTGGTAAGTTGGTGGTGATGGCTCATCCCGTGGTTCATCTGCCACATCTCTCTCCTCACAGTAAATAGTGTGCTGACATGCGGGCCTCGCCCCCTCCCATCCCACCCCACCTACTCAGTCTAAAACCCTAACCGCAAGCACCGTCACCCTTCTAACTTCCCTCAAGACCACCACAGATCTCACGATCTCTCCCACGTCTCCCCCTTTTCCTCCCCCGCCGCTCCCTCCTCTCGCCTTCCACCGCTGCCGCTCTAGACCCTAGTCCACCCCTCCTACTCTCACCTCCTCCCTATTTCCTCCTCTTGCCTTCCATTCTCCCTCTCCCTATCTCATGCTTCTGTCCCCGCCCACACCGTCTCCGTCCTTCCACTATCGTGGTAGGGTCAATGTGGAGGCTAGGGTTTCGGTCTAGCACCTATCTCCACCTGTTCCCCAACGTGTCGGCGTCGTCTTGGTTGCACTCACCCCCACGATCTTCATCAACGTCCAGTACTGCAAGGTGACCTGGAGGAAAGCCTAGGGTGGTGGTCGGGCTACGCGTCGCATCAACCTTTGCGCCATCGCGAATCCCGAATCCCTCCTTGCTCGTAGGAGCACTCCTCCTCCCGCCATTGTCTACTCCAATGAGTCATGCCACGACCTTCTCCCCAAACTCTCCTCTTTCATTTATACACAAATTAAGAGTTTGATTCATGAGAGGGTGAGAAGTTATGCTAATCTTGACTTTTTGCCGAGTATTTTCAGGTTTGGGGGATTCAATGAACCCTAGATTATACTGGTTGAAACCTATGCCGCCACCATCCTTCGAGAATGCCAAATTGGGTGTCGCCCCTCTGCCACCAACGCCATCACTGCATCTTATTGAGGATGTGTGTGTGGCCACCTTCTCCAGACCCATTATCGTTCTTGATGGGCCTCAATGTTTATCCCCTTATTCCTCTCTTTCCTTCCCCTCCTCTCCAGTGCCCGATGACGGCTCTACAAGTGATGGAAGTTGGAGGCCAGTTGGAGGCATCGCAAGCTCAACAATGAGGACATTGATGGTTCGAGGTTTTTTGGTGCCATGGTTGCACACACGGAGAACAAGTGTTGCTTGCCTTGGACCATGGAAGAGCTCGATGACACCGTCGAAGACATCAGCTAAACTTGTGATTTGGCAACAAAATTTTCTTCTGGTAATCACTTGCCTCTGTTGTAGATTCACAAAAGAATGTGTTTATTGTCAGTCAGTTTCGCTTAATTTTAACCTTTCTTGTCTTTTAGATGGTTCCAGCGAAGGCCGAGAGATTGCTGTTACATTGAAGTTTCCATGTACACAGCTGCCCTTTGGTACTTGCAAATTGCAATAATGTTCAGCCGATTTATTTTTAAAATTACTTTGTTCTGTTGATCCTCAAGTAGGATATTCTTACAGGAGGTAAAAATAGATGGCTTCTTATATGCTGGCCCTTTTGAAATTATGGTGCATTGTATTCAAATCAATGTATGTATTTATTCATGTAGCATAGATAATGGTGAATTAAGGTTATCAATTGCATGGATGCACGGTAAACCACAATTATTCCTGGTTATTCGTTCGAACTGCTTATGACTAAGAAACTACTTTGTATATTCATATACACATTTATCTGTTCTTTGTAAGTATGATAGTCGCTGCGAATATCATTCTTTTGTGATAAATTACCAATCGTTTCCTATCAATTTTTACTTTGTTGTATTGTCCATATCAACATACATGAACTACCCAGTGTATATGAAGAATCTCTTTTAACCCATGATTAGCCAAAATATATTAACTACTCATGAATCATAGTATGTGTTAGCATTTGTTGGTTCCCATGTTGTGAAGCAACAACCTTCTTGTAGTTCCTTTTGGCTCATGGTCCAACTTGCTTGCTGCAGGTATCTCAGGCATTTTGTTACTGTTGTGCTTACCAAGCAAGGAGTTATTTTGTTGTACATAATGCAGCAACTACTCCTATGTACCATCCATGTAAAACTAGTGATGTATGGCTTGCGAATGCATGGATGTAGCCATGCAGGTATGTAACTATTGAGACCCAAATCTGCTGATCTGGACTCTCTTATGTATTATGCACTAGTCCAGGATCACGCTACTGCACACAATATAAACAAAGATAAAATATTGACCATATCACAATTTACTAAGAAAAGACTCAAATATTATTAATAATTATCAGAGTTGCGACCTTGTGGCTAAGCTTACAAATAATAGTTTGAAAGGCTTAAAAAACTTGCAGCGGAAAAACAGGAAATAAGCGTAGTAGCCACTCGAGATGACCACAGGCAATTGACTGGGAAGCGAAGTCCTAATCCGCGAAGTTGTCAAAGTATCCTACTTCAAGTACCACTTGCTGATAAGATCCTTCTGCCTCAACTAAGCAATGGATACAGCCGTGAGTACATAGAATACTCAATAAGTCATTTGTAACAAAGAATGCAATATAGTATGCAAGGCTTACTAAAGGATAGCTGAAAGGTTAATTTGCCAAAAGCAACAATTTAAATTAAATACAATAAATAGATTGAGAGCGAACTTTGAAAACGATTAATAAGTAAATAATTAAAGGAATAACAAGTGAACTGACTATTCACTCCAATGAACCACCCGTGAACTAACATTCACATAATAAACCACTAGTGAATCAACCATCCACTTCCCAACTTGATCCCACCAGGTTTTCATGAAAACTCTACCCCTTATGTGAAATCACCGAGCATTGTCCACAACCGGGGACACGGCTATTCAAATAGTTTTATACTCTGCAGAGGCTGTAAAACTTTACCCACACAATGTGATCATCTTGTATTGTCACCGGTATAACATGCTTCCTTTGGGATGTCGACCAAGAAGTTCACAACAAGACCTTTACAATGTTCAATCTCAACTTAGTTCCACCTCGCTAAGGT
The DNA here is from genome assembly GCA_036346245.1 of Bonia amplexicaulis. Lineage (NCBI taxonomy): Eukaryota > Viridiplantae > Streptophyta > Magnoliopsida > Poales > Poaceae > Bonia > Bonia amplexicaulis. The sequence goes on along the minus strand of JAYGGG010000423.1, from coordinate 53,530 downwards.
TTCGTATCACACCCCCTTTTGCGCCCCGTGGAATGTATAACGACACCCACTGACATCTCAACGGCGGAACCAAAATTAAAATATCACAAATTAATCAGCCAGGTCTATCACATACTAGACATGTGGTTGTACGGTAAGGCTCAGATCAATGGTACACAAAGTTAAGTCCTTAAATATTACCCAAGTGAAACATCCATATCCCAATGTGCAAATTGTGCCCCCTTTACTGCACGATCATTCCCCCAGGTGAAAACCAATTTTGTATAACCAACATCAATGACACCTCCCATGTCATGGTACTCAAATTTTACAACTGTGGTTACAACCACAATTCAATATCTCATTAAGTCAAAATTAATTAACTAATCACATGTGATGATAAACCCAACGTTACTATAAGTATGGCTAAGCATAACAATCGTACAATCCATGTGACAACTAATATTACATCACTAGATAATTACCCATCCTATGGTGACAATAGAATCATGACATTCAATTTATCAAAGAGGAATTAATTAAATAGTCATTAACTACCAATACAACGGTTTGTAATAAAATAGCGACGCATGATAATTTAAAATAAAATAATATATAATAGATTTAAAAATTAGATTCAACATGATCAAAGGACACGACTTGCCTTGGCCTTGCTCAGTTAATGGCTCTTGATCTTCAAATCTTGTTTCTGCTCCTTCGAAAACGTGATCTAATGAGAGAGAAAACAAAATGAGGTACAAAACAAATTCAAATGAACTCCAAAGATAACAAAACCAGAACCAAAAGATAGAGCTTAATTTTAGATAAATTTAGGAAAAAGAATCGGGTCAATCGAAACTAGGACAGAGAAGAACGGCTCTCGAAAAAACTAATCTAAAGGAAAAGGCTGAAAAGTAGAAAAGTTATTGTGCTGTGAACCTGGTGCATGGAAAGGCTGGTCTACGGTGAACCTAACTCATGGAACAGTGCACGGCGACCGGGTTGTTGGCGTGGTTCTTGGTGGCGAGATAGGGTGACGTGGCGGTGGGGGTGGCGGTGACTCTCGATCGACTCACGGTGCACAAAGGACCAAGTCCATGGAGGAGACGAAGAGGCGTGCGGGCGCATGAGCTGGGTGAGCTGGTCAGCGCGCGGTGTGAGGCGGCAGACTCGCGAACTAAGGGCGACGACGGGGAGACCGAAGGGCGACTACAGAGTTCAGCCGGTGACTAGATGGCGGCGTGAGACAGCAAGGTGGGACGAGGTTCGGCGGCTCATCGGTGGTGGTGGAACGGCGAGGGAAAGGCAGCAATTGAAGGCGAAGCTCGTCGGCCGGAAACGAAGATGACGGTGGACACCGACGCTGAAGACGACGACGAAGGCGACGGCGGACAAGCGGCGAAGGCAAAGGGCAGCGCTGCTTCGGGAGATGCGAAGCCCAAGGTGCGGCTGCGGCTTTATACCCAGATACCGAGGAGACCACGGGCGGCACGAACAATGAGTCTGTGATAGGCACAATTCGGACGCCGAAGGTAGGGGGACACGAGCGCCAAGGAAGTCCCGGTCGGAGACGGCGGCGACGAGAGTCCTTGAGGACGATGAAGCACGCAACGATAGGTGGACCGCCCAGATGTAAGGGCGCTGGCGAGATGACATGGGCGATGGTTGACACGTGGTGAGAAACCGGGAGGAAGATGAACAATAGCCTAGCTCACGGATGGATGACACGTGTCCATCGGACGGCTAAGGAGAGGGCAGCTCGGGCGGCTTGGATGAGGCAGCGTGCGATAGATGGCCGACGCGTGTCGAGCGTGGGGTGGGCTAGGCCGGTTGGCAGAGCGGGCCAGAGGGAGTGGGCTTCGGCCCAACTGGCTTTTGGAGTTTTTAGGGGTTTTCCTTTTTCCAGGAATTCAAATACATCTCATGAGCTCTAGAAAATAGCAAATAGACCCAGAAAATCCAAGAAAATTCTAGAAAATTCCTTGAGACACAAAGAACCCAAATAAAATACTTCTACCAAATGTTAATGTTTTTTTAATCGTACTAAATACTTTTATTTAATAAAAATTAAATTAAAGATTTTATTAATTCCAGAAAAATCGAACTAGTGAATTTTATTTTAAAAGCTTCAGAAAGGCTATGAAAATCCTAACCGATTATTATAGCCATGCATGGTAGATGGAATAGGAAAAAACACATTTTGGTTGGAAGACTGTCAGTTTGTTGTGGTTTGGTCACATTTAACTTTACGCAAGCATGAGTTTCTTAGCCATTTTTGCTTCATAGTGATGAATTTTCAATCTGATTATAGATCAATTGCATTTGTTCAGGATTTCCCAATTGGGTATGAGCTTAATTAGCCATCTTCTTTTATTAATTTCTATGGTAACACACAAGCCTCTTGCTATATGGTAAAAGTGCGAGAATTGTTAATTGTGTGATTGTTTTGTCTTGACAAATCTAAATGTTTGTGCAATTCTCATGCAGCTTATGGTGGATGCATTCCATCCAAGAAAGAGGTAAAAATTGTTGTTTGTGTTTTTGTTGTAGTTTAGGTCAAATTATTTGCCACTGATCAGTCATAATCATATCTTTCCTATTCAACTTTCCAAATTAAGATGGTGGTTGAGGTGGTAGGACTTATCAAAAGAAGTGGCTCTGCTAATTATAATATATTCTCTCACAATGTCATATATGGTCTTATATTACAATATGGTTCACTACACTTTGTGGAATCAGATTTAAAGCCCAAAATTCTCATTGCAGTGTGGAGTACAATGCATTGAGCACGTACCACTCACTCTTCGCCTACTTTAACCACAACAATGCTGCTTTCAAGGGATTTACCAAGTAAGTCATCACTTAAGAGCCTCAATTAACCATCACTAAATATATCCTAGCAAAATTATCCTCACTACCTCTGCGAATTTTGTACGTTTAGGTTCTTTAAGGAATCAAGCACCGGGGAGCAAGAGCTTGACGAGAAGCTCATGAATTACCAGGTAATGTATTTGTTGGATTCATCTCAGGCTAACAAACCGCCGAGATTTCAGGGAGACTTTGTCTCCACCTCACGCCTTGATCGGAGGCGATAACCGACCCGTTGGTTTTGGTCCCGGTCACCTAGCGCTATAAAATTAGAGGGTTTCGGTAGGGCTTCGGTTCGTGTGTTGTTCAAGGCCCCTAAACCCTAACAAGTCCGATCCATCACGGACGCTCAGGTGAACGAAGGCCGTGCCATCTCCGTCCTCGTCCACGGCTCCGACGCCCTCTCTACCTCCGGCCGGCCACCCCTACTGCATCCTCACCGCACCACAACTTTCTCCCTCATGGCCTCTCCCCTTTCGGGTACGCACTCTCGTTTCCACTTTGATGTTTTTGTTACGTGTTCATGTTTAGATCTAGGATTAAAATTTAATATTCATGCTTAGTTAAGATCTATCAAGGGTATCAGAGCGTTCCTAGATCTTCATGAACCCTAGAAACCTAAGTTTTTAGTTCGGCTAGCATAAAGAAGGAGGTGAATCAATTTATCCCTAAGAAAATCCCCAAAGTCACCCTCCCGATCCCTAAATCCCCAAATCAAAAAAAAACATAGATCGGCGGCGGATACTTACAATCTTTTGCGGCTCGGTCTTCTCCGGTCAAGGGCGCCACCGCAACTCCACTCGACGGCGCGCAACCTCGATCGCACGAGGCCGGCGAGGAGGGTTGTGGAGGCGCAGCCTCACGCCGCCGCCGATGCCGCTCTGCCGCGCTTTCCGCCGCCGCGCCGCCGTGCGAGGCGCGCCGCTGTTGCTTGCTTCATGCAGGCGCCACCGCCGTCGCCTCCTCCCGCGGGCGCCACTCGAGCCGTTCGCGCTCGGGACCGCCGCTATCGCGCCACCGCCGCGTCGCCTTCTCATGTGCGCCGCTCCCGCCGCCGCCGCCTTGTTGCTCTCTCGGGCCACCACTTGCGGACGCCTGCGCATCGCCGCCACGCTTTTTTTTCCGTGTGGGGGGCGAAATGCCCTAGGGTTAGGTTTTGCGGGGCCTTATCCCCGCCCACGCGTGTGTTCGGCCGTCCGATCAGATCGGACGGCCATAATTTTTTTGGGCCGGTGTTGATGGGCCAGCGCGCATGAGGGTGACGCGACGTGATTTCGGCGCGTCGGATCAAGATCCGACGGCACACGCGCATGAGATGTTTTTACGGCCGTCGGATCTCGATCCGACGGTGGGAGCGCATAAGTGGGCTGCGGGCATGTTTTGGGCGCTTCGGTGGCAGCCCAAGTCTGGGCGTGTCTTGGGCACGCAGAAATGGGCCACGTCTTGAAATTTTTTTTCACGTGCTCATTTTTTAGCGGGCCGTGAGTTTTATTTTAACCCAAATTTTCTGTCAGGGCTATTTTTGACCCGTTTTTCCCTTTTGAGGCCGTTGTTTCAGCCTAAATTTTCTTTTGGGGCCAAATTTTTGACAGAATTTTTAATTTTAATTTTCAGTACATTTATTTTGTTTTAGTTTATTATTATGCACTGTTTTAGTTAATTTTTCAGAGGCCCAAATTATGATGAATAATTACGTTATTGTTATGAATAATCTGAAATTTAAATTGAACCAACGAGATATTTAAATTTGAGAATTTATGCTTAGTTTTTGGCATTATGTATGCATATGGTTATACCCTGACCAACGTCATTTATAATCATATGTCGCCAACAGGAAGATATTTAATTTTGAGAATTTATGCTTAGTTTTTGGCATTATGTATACATATGGTTATATTCTGACCAACGTCGTTTATAATCATATGTAGCCAACAAGATATTTAATTTTGAGACTTTATGATTAATTTTGGCATTATATATTCATATGATTATATTCTGACCAAAGTTGTTTATAATCATATGTCGCCATAGTTAACCAGTTCTTTTTCATTTTTTGCCCAACGGTGATATAAATTAGAACTGTAATTTTAATGCATGTTATTAATCAGACCAACGTAGGGTTAATTACATGCAATATATATATACATTTATGATGATTCTAATTTTGCCCTGTATTTTTAATTCAGCACTTAATGCTTCGAACGTTGCCACCACTATTGATAATATTGAGCAGCTCACGGGGAGTAATTTTTCCTCGTGGAGAGAGCGAATTTATGTTATCCTTGGCATTTTGGACCTTGATTATGCCCTAAGAGTAGACGTTCCCGTTCCCCCCACCGAGGGTGAGGAGAACTTTGCTGAGAAAAAGAAGATTTATGATGATAATGTTGAAAAATGGAAACGATCTAACAGATTATCACTTATGATTATGAAAACCTCAATTTCAGTCATGATTAGGGGAGCAATTCCCAATTCTGAAAAAGCTAAAGATTACATGGCTTCAATTGAGGAGAAATTCAAAGGTTCAACTAAAGTTTATGCCAGTATCTTAATTCAGAGGCTCTTAACCTCTAAATATGATGGGTCTAGCAGTATTAGAGAGCATATCATGATGATGACTGATATGGCAGAAAAACTCAAGGGCATGGACATGGCAATCTCTGATGGTTTTCTAGTTCATTTCATTATGACATCACTTCCTTCTGAGTACACAGCTTTTAAAATTAATTACAACACTCAGAAAGAGAAATGGAGCATGAGCGATTTGATCGCCATGTGTGTCCAGGAGGAAGAAAGGATAAGAACAAAAAAGAATGACTTTGCCTTTAATGTTGGTGGCTCTCATAAAAGGAAGTTCCAAGGGGACTTCAAATCCAAGAAGCTGCAACTCTCCCCTAACTCAGATGAATCGGAGCCTAAAATGCACTATGCTCCAAAGCCTCATGTTGCTTCCGCTGAATCAGCTAAAGGGGGAGAATGCTATTTCTGCAAGCAGCCAGGGCATTTTCAGAAAGACTGTGTAGGTTTCCTTAAGTGGCTCGCCAAAAGGGGAATTCCTTACCGCGAAAACACTAAGAAAGGGGGAGCGAATTCTTAGAGTCGCGAATGGAAAGGAAGCTCAGTTGATTCGCGTCTTCATTCTTCATCTCAATAATGTAGTTTTGTTCCTTCCATCAGGAGGAATTTGTTTTCAGTTTCTTTATAGGACGATGAATGTTTTAATGTATTTTTGGAGACAATATATGTATTAAATTTAATGGTGATGATCTTGCTTTTAGACAAGAAAAGCTCTATATGCTTTCTTTTAACTTTTTCCCTGAATCTTTAGATTAATGATGAGACTTCTTCGAAAACTGTGGCACTGTCGTTTAGGCCACATTTCGAGGGGGAGAATGTAGCGTCTCATTAAAGAAGAAATTCTCCACCATCTCATTAAAGAAGGGAGCTACTTGCATTACAGGATCATCACATTCACTGATGTTTGATCATCACATTCACTGATGTTTTATCCCGTTATGGTTATATTTATTTCCCATTATAGCCTACTATTAAAACACTCGACAAATTCAAAATATTTTTAAGGCTGAAGGTTGAAAATCAGCACAACCTAAGAATTAAAATTGGGGGATGAACTAAAGTCTATAAGCACTAATGATGTATGAGACTTAATAGAAATTACTAACAGAGTCAAAACAGTAGGCTGTAATGGGTCTACAAAACAAAACATGACTCTTAAGGAAATATCGAAAGGTTCAAAGCAAGGCTTGTAGCAAAAGGCTTCTTACAAAGAGAGGGAAATGACTATAATGACATCTTTTCTTCTGTCTTACCTAAAGATTAATTCAAAATTGTTATGGCACTTGTAGCTCATTATGTTTTAGAGTTGATTTTAAGACGGCATTTCTTAAATGGCGACTTGCAAAAGAATGTTTACATGGCTCAACCAAAAGGTTTTGTCGTGGAAGGCAAGGAGCATATGGGATGTCAACTTAAGAAATCCATTTATGGCTTAAAACAAGTGTTGAGGCAGTTGTACCTCAAATTAGATCAAATCATAAGAAGTTTCGACTTTAAAGAAAATGAAGTTGATAACTGCATATATGTTAAGTTCAAGGGGAGTAAATCCACCACCTTAGTACTTTATGTGGATGATATCTTATTGGCAAGCAGCGATAAGTATATGCTGTTCAAAACCAAGAGATTTCTTTCATCCAATTTTGATCTCGGTGGTGCCTCTTATGTTCTTGGCATTGAAATTCACCGAGATAGGTCTAAAGGAATATTAGTTTTATCTCAGAATGCATACGTTGACAGAGTACTAAAGAAATACAATGTGAATAAGTGCTCTGGCTCGCCTGCTCCTATTGTTAAGGGCGATAAGTTTGGGAGATTTCAATGTCCAAGGAACCAATATAAAACTGATCAGATGAAGTCGGTTCCTTATGCTTCAGCTGTCGGAAGCATTATGTATGCTCAAGTATGTACACGCCCTATTTTAGTTTTTGTAACCGGGATGCTTGGCAGATATCAGTCAAATTCAGAACTAGACCACTGGAAAGCCGTTAAGAAAGTTTTACGTTATATGCAAGCTACTAAGCATTTTCATGCTCACATATAAGTTTTCTGATAGCCTTGATGTTATTGGTTATTCAGATTCAGACTTTGCGAGATGTGTTGATACTAAGAAATCCACGTCAGGTTATATCTTCACACTCGTTGGAGGAGCTATCTCGTGGAAAAGCTCCAAACAAACCCTTACAGCATCTTCAACGATGCAAACTGAGTTTGTGACATGTTATGAGGCTACCGAGCAGGCTGTATGGCTTAAGAATTTTATCCCGGAACTTAGAGTGGTAGACAAGATCTCTAAACCACTCACTTTATAATCGCGATAATGAACCCGAGCTTTTATGCAAATAACAACAAGTCAAGTGGTGCTGCCAAACACATTGACATTAAGTATCATGTTGTGAAAGATAGAATCTAGGATCAAACTATAAGTATCAAGCATATTAGTACTAAGTTAATGCTTGCGGATCCGCTTACTAAAGGCTTACCACCCAGTATTTTTTGTGATCATGTTGCCGGCATGGGTTACTGGAAAGCTTTTGATTCTGGATAAAAGGACATTAAAACAAACCAACTCCCATTAAGTATAATGAATATCCATTATAAGATAAAATTAGTACACTATAGGTACTGAGGTTGTATGGTACTTTATTGACCATGCAACGCAATGCCTTGGTGTGCTATTGAGAGACCATGTGGAGGTCATCCCGTTGTGTATAATGAGTAATTGACATTGTTTACGAAAAGTCGAGTTTGAGTCGGTTGGTTCGGACCTAGACGTTGCGTGGCGTAACGGGCTCGGTCGGACTCGGTCGAACCTAGTCGTTTGGGTTTAGGTTACATATTCTGATGAGTCGATAGGTTTGATCTCTATTTACGCTTTCATGTATCGAGCGGTGCTATTTGACGTGTTTCTTGTCTGTGTGACTGCAGGACGTCGAGGCGGAGTCGTGGCGAGACACGAGGTGACCGGAGACCTCGATGTGTCGAAAACGACGTGGACTCGAGGTGGTTGCGGGCGTGCGAGGCAAGGAGCGGAAGCTTCCGGAAGGTGCGGGGGCGAAACGGGAATTTCGCACATCTTGCAAAAGCGGAGCGGGCGCCGTTGGATTTAGCGGGCGTAACGGGGCGGAGACCCGTTAGCCAAGGCTATAAATAGAGGAGAGGGGCTGCATGCCTCCTTAGGACACTAGAGAGAGGATTAGAGTTAGCCAAGTCAAAAGAGCCTTTGGTAGGTTGTTTTGCTTTAGTGGCTTTAGTGGTTATGAGTTGTTGAGAAGGCAGAGCTCTGTCTAGAGTGTGTCTCCTTAGCTCCCTTCTCCAGGACTCTGTTCTTGTGTTCTCCATGGGAGTTCTTGGTGTTCTTGAGTTGGAGAGGGAGAGGATGCATTGAGTTCTATGTAATCTTTTCCCTTGTGCTAACATCCATACGTATGGGAACTCTTATGTAATCTCTATGCTTATGAAAATGAAAATCTGAAAGTTTCTTCATGTTCTTGTTTCTGTTCATTCGATGGTTCTTTTGGTAGATTTGTGATATTCTCGTTTTCAAGTTGTTTCTTGTTGGGAAGCCCCAAAATGGATTGCTATGACATGGGAGATGTTCAAAAGCCATTTGGCTAGTTGATTCAAAGAGCAAACCAAGCCTAATTTCAGTTTTAAGAATTTGAGCCTTCTCTGTTCTTAAAATCTGAAAAGCTAGGGTTTCGGTTTTCCTGTGATTTTCTTTTGTGAGATTGCATGAAACTTGATATTTAGTCTCCTACAGGTATTGCTAATATATCCTCTAAGTTTCGTGAGAAAAGATTGAGAAATCATGGAGTATTTCGAATTTTTGTGCAGCTGCTGTAGCTTTTCAGTTTTCGGGTCAAAACTGAATTTCTTGATCTGTGGTTGATTTCTCTTGGTCTTAAAGGTCCCTCTGTTATTTAGCTTAAGGTTCACATCTTTTAACCTGAAAAAGAGCAATCAATTTCTCTGCAATTTCAGTTCACCTCAGTTTCTCTGCTGTCTTCTTGACCAAACCAATTACAGTCTCTTCTTTTGGACAGCCCAGCTTTGTCGATTTTTCAACCTTCTTGCCGTTTTGATTGCAGTATTCTCCTCTTGGTTTCTACTGGATATTCAGTTTAAAAGTCATATCCTATTGGCCTGTGAAGTACAACTGGACTTCAATTTTTCATGCCTTATGAACTTCTTGGTATTTTCAGCTTCTGGCAAAAGTTCAGTTTGAAGTCTCCTTGCCGCAGCAGGGTGCTTTGTCTTCAGAATTCGGATTTCCTCATTTCAATCTGTAGAGTGCTCGAGTTCAGATCTCAGCAGCTTTGTGATTCCTCTGATTAGTTTCTCTGCCAAACAGCCATTTCCACCTTTTCTCTTTTTTGAAAGAAATTCGAGTATTCTTGTTTGGGTATACTTGATCGGCAAAGAGATGTTTTCGATCTCGCCTTCGCTTTGATCCTTTTTCGGCGATCAGTTTCATTTCATTGCGCTTACATCTCACAGTTCACACTAATATTTGGATTAGGATCTGAAATACTTTGGCATAAGAAAAACCGACTGCAGTTGTTCCATTCCTTGTTTTCGGATCTACACTGTGCAGTATCATTCTCGGTAGCTGGCTGTTCGGTTTTGTCTGCTGTTTGGACAGGTTTCGGCTGAATCTGCAGACAGTAGTCTTTTGCTTCTTCTCTTTACTGCAGCAGTCTTTTCTTTTTATTTTGTTTCTTGATCTTTGACGATTTTGCATGCATATCAAACGACAATATTTTCAGCTGAAATTTTTACTGACTACTCTCTGATTTATGCTGAATTTTTTCAATGTCGCATGCGTTCCAAATTTCAGCAAGATTAATTTTAATTTTCTGTGAGGTGCTTTGTTTTGCATCTTTTTGAAAAATAGTGTACGAATTGTCGGGGGCGATTTTCAAAAGAGAACGGCATTCACCCCCCTCTGTCGTCATTTCGGTCCTACAGCTATTTCATCAAAGGATAGGCTTATGATGTTAGCCTTACGATCAAAGGGGAGAATGTTGGATTGATCTCAGGCTAACAAACCGCCGAGATTTCAGGGAGACTTTGTCTCCACCTCACGCCTTGATCGGAGGCGATAACCGACCCGTTGGTTTTGGTCCCGGTCACCTAGCGCTATAAAATTAGAGGGTTTCAGCAGGGCTTTGGTTCGTGTGTTGTTCAAGGCCCCTAAACCCTAACAAGTCCGATCCATCACGGGCGCTCAGGTGAACGAAGGCCGTGCCATCTCCGTCCTCGTCCACGGCTCCGACGCCCTCTCTACCTCCGGCCGGCCACCCCTACTGCATCCTCACCGCACCACAACTTTCTCCCTCATGGCCTCTCCCCTTTCGGGTACGCACTCTCGTTTCCACTTTGATGTTTTTGTTAGGTGTTCATGTTTAGATCTAGGATTAAAATTTAATATTCATGCTTAGTTAAGATCTATCAGTATTACCTTGGTTGTCCCCTCAGTTGCGGGTGACGCTGAGAAGCCTTCACTATTGTCATGTGCCAAATGCTAATACTATTGTGTTCTTGTGTTGGCAGAACAAGCGTGGAGGCAAGGTGAGGCTCCAGTCCATTGTCACACCCTTGACAGAGTTCAACCACCCAAGAAAGGTGATGCTTTTTATGGTGAGTTGCTTTCTATTTTCTGGCTTTGTTCACAAAGACGATGCGATGGGAAGAATGCTTTTTGGACATTTACTTGACAAATGAAAACCTGTCAAAAGGGAAATCTGTTGAGTTGTCTTCACCAGAAAGCTTTTTGGACATTTACTTGACAAATGGAAAGCCTGTTAAAAGTGAAATCTATTGAGTTATCTTCACCTTTAGACATTACATTATCTTCATTTCCTAGTTTGATGTAGTAATTAATGTAAAAGGAAGCAGTCAGATAGAATTGTCCAGATGGAAGAATGCAATGTTTTTCCAAGTTCCACTGGTAGGTTTTCAGACACAGTAACTACAGAAAACTTTAGTGTTTTGTTTGAATTATGTGGAAAATTATAACACTTTGTATAATTATGATGGAAATATTGGGAGTTACATGAGAGGTGGGAACTTCAGTAGACAAGGAAACTTTGTATAATTAGGATGGAAATATGGGGAGTTACAAGAGAGGTGGGAAAGTTAGTAGACAAGGACACTTTGTATAATTAGGATGGAAATGCGTGGAGTTACAAGAGAGGTCGGAAAGTTAGTAGACAAGGACACTTTGTATAATTAGGATGGAAATGCGTGGAGTTAAAAGAGAGGTGGGCAATTCAGTAGACAAGGACTCGATTGCTTTGACGATCTTTTCTTTGATGAAAATATATCTGTTTAGGATACCCGCAATTCACGCCGATTTCTTGAGTTGATTCACCAAATCTGGTCACTTTATGCTTATCTCTAATTTCGTTATATATACACAATATTATGTTGATCTTATTTTCGTTCATGTTAGCGATGTCTCTTTGCTTTCAGGAAGATGCTGCTTCATAAAGGGGATGCTAATCTAGCAACTAAGGTAAAAACTTAATTCTACAGGAAGTGCATGATTCTGGAGCCATTGAGCTTTAAACTCATGGTTATCAAGGCGTTGCCTAGGCGATGCCAAGTCGTCCTGGTGGCCGGAGGGGGACGCCATGGACAATCACCCAGAGCGTGACGAGTTAGGCGGTGCTGGGCAACGACCAGCTCTTTATAGCGATTGCCTTGGGGGATGTGGGGTATGTTAAGATCACCTGACCCGAGATCTCCTACCGCTGACACCGATCTACAGCCTCCTCCCGTTGTCGGCCTCTTCACCACCTGATGGCGAGGCGGCAGCGCTCGGGGCATGTGAAGAGTAGGGACAGGAGAGCAGAAGCAGAGGTGGTGGCAGCCAGGGAAGTAGAGGTGGCGGCGGCCAGGGAAGCAGAGGCGGTGGCGCTCCAGGGCAGGTGAGGAGTGGGGGTGGGGGAGCGAAAGCAGAGGCGGTGGCTTGGCGGTGGCGGCGTCAGCCAGGGAAGCTAAGGTGGCGGCACTCCAGGGGACCAAGGTAGGTGAGGAGTAGGAGCAGAAGCAGAAGCAGAGGCGGGGAGCTCATGTGGTTGTGAGAATGAGTGGAGAGGCCAAGAGGGAGTAAAGTAAGTGAGGGGAGAGAGATTAGGCGAGGAGAGAGAGAGTAGGTGAGAAGAGAATGACGACTTCAGTTTGAGATCCTATGTGGCTCTATTTCATAATGTGAAGATATGTATTTATCCTATTTATTGATCTAAAATATATTTATTTAATTTAAAGATAAAAATAAATATATATTAGACAAATTCTCGAATCCTATTTTTTCGAGCTTGACGAATCAGACGCCTGAATCCGAGTTGGATTCTGACACCCGTGTCTGTGTCCAGATAATAAGGGGGAGAGGCAAATGGCTCGGCGGGTCACCGACTCCCTATTTATGTTATGAGACTTGTTATATTAATACTATTTGTTATTATGGATCTTATTATGTGGATCATTTGTGCTATTTTATTGCATATTTATTTAATTTTCGATCATATAAGGTATTACTTGTATTTATTACTACCGTCTAACTACTATTGTCTAACTATCGCCGTGGTGGGCACCTAGTCGACTAGATGTACAGGCGCTCTGGCCTCACCGTGACTTGCCGGAGTGCCGTGATAACCTTGTTAAACTCTATTAGTATTTGATCTTAACTCCTTTTTTCATATTTCTACCTACTTTTGAGTACTTATGATGTACCCTCTGATATGTTTTTTTACCGACTTATGATGTTGTGCTCCCTTTACATCACGCTTAAGATGGATGTATGGCATGGACTGAAAATGGGTATGATTTTACCTTTCTTCCAACCTACAAAAGTACTTTATAATTGCATTTTGAATCTATTTTTGAACATACATTGTATAGATGATGCTTTTGAGTTAGTATATGAAAATCCCAACTCATATGTATGGATTTTGTGGCCGCGACAACGCAGGGTTCCATGGCAGCGGTCGCTTGAACACTTCATGACAGTAGAGGTTTAACACAGTCTACAACGGAGCTCAGTTGGATCTACCAACAGAGCAAAGAAAGTGAGGTAGGTTGAGCATGGTGGGGTAGGTACGTCATTGGTTGATGACTTGACGCTATTCAAGCACACAACAATAGCAGTTTGACGTCAATGTGAGTATTATAATTTTTTTTCTAATAATACACGGACACCCAATTAGTACTCTATGTGTCACCGTCGTATGAGAGACGCACGAAAATGAGAGACGTTGGGCTTTCGTCCATATCTCAGCTCATAAAAAGTGCGGTACAAGTGTGCCCTCAGAAAAACTCGATTTGAGACATGGCACGCGGTAGCTATAGCCTCAGCCCAAAACTTTCGCGGTGTAGAGTACTCATCAAGTATCGTCCTGGCCATCTCGACCAAGGTACGGTTCTTCCTCCCCACAACGTCATTCTGCTGGGGGACGTATGGAGAAGAGAACTAGTGCTCTACACCTGTCTCGTCGCAGAACTTCTCGAAGTAGGAGTTCTTGAACTCCGTGCCATTGTCACTGCAGATCGCTCGTAAGGCACCCGGAAGCTCAATAGACAGCCTACTAAAAAGACCTCGAAAATGTGTAAACGTCTCATCCTTCGAGCCTAAGAAAAACACCCAAGAATACCTCGAGAAGTCACCGACCACGACAAGAACATACCACTTTCCTCCTGCTGACTGCACTCGAGCTGGTCCAACTGTGTCCATATGGAGCACTGTCTGCCGCATCACCATAGTCATCAGAATCGAGGATGTGAAGCGGTAACCATCTTGCCATGCCGGCAAGGAGCGCAAACAAGATTTTTGATCATCTTGAGTTTCGGCAGACCACGAATGAGATCGTGGCCGCTAACTTGGGTCAAATGGTCAAATCCTATATGACCAAGTCTCCTACGCCAGAAGGTAAGGTCACGGGACTCAGAAGCAACCAAACACCGGAGAGGATCACCAGAAGACTCAACAAAATCAGACGAAGATCATCCCATAACGAAATCCATAAACCGGACTACCAAGAATCAAGAATTTTGCAAGCGTTTTTCTTAAAGCTTACCTCGAAACCGCCATCGAAGTCGGGAAACCGAAAGCAAATTGTAATGCAACTTACTCACCAAGAGAACATCTTTTAAAATAAATGAATTATTAACGCCAAGACAAGACCTTTGGCGATGACGCCTGCATTTAAGAGTCTCCGATAGTGATAGTCTCATCACCTGGAGCACATGCAATGGAAGAAAACCAACGGGAGTCTCCGGTCATGTGTCGTGAACATCTAGAGTCTACGAGCCAAACCTTTCCCTTCCCTGCCCGACGAATCTGAGTCAAACAGAGAGTAAAGTCTCAGTACTGGGGTAAATCAAGAGTGATTTTGGGACCCAATACTGAGTAACACGTCGAGCAGATGAAGTAGTCAAGCACGAGTGACCTCTATCTACCCTACGCTCTCTGTCACTCAACAAGTGAAAAGGTCTGTGAGCAGACCCGAAGCTGTTGTTGGGCTTGACTGCTACAGAGGAGCGAGTCAAGACACCAGCAGCATGCTGATCACACTGTGAATAGCTATCTTGATGGGGGAAACGAGATCTACCCTCAGGACGGCGGAAGTCACGAACAGGAGCAGCACGAGGACCAAAACCAGAAGACTCAGAAAAACCAAGTCCTCGATGCTGCCCAAACACATCCGAAACAACCCTAGACCTCGTGTTGGTCCGAGGTGCACTCAACGTCTGGTGCTGACCCTGAATACGCCTAAGAGACTCAACACGGTCTCTACGTGCGATCTTGGCGCGCCTGAAGCATCGATCGATCAAGTGTCCATCCTTCTGACAGAATGTGCAATTATACTTCACCTTTTGAGAGGTAGAAGTAGCATGGTGAGGCTTCGCCTTCTGAGAGGCCGAAGCTGCAGGTGAAATCATCTTACTATCAAAAATCCCTTGGACAAAGCCCGCCGACTTAAATTTGACCTTCTCGATCCTGGGCTCAGTCTCGATCACACCTGGTGCTATGGATCTGAGCACGGCAGGTGGATGCTTCCTTATGTCCTCATAGAAATCGTATCCTAGACCCTAATTAAATCTGCAGATCTTAGATTGGTCTAGAATAAGATTGAGTTTCTTCTTGCCTCCTACAAATCTCTCGAGAGTGTTCATAAGATACTGACACCCCCGAAAGAGAGAAGTGCAAGAAAAGCAGGGGGAGGAAGGAACAACAGGAGGTAAGGGAGCGGAAGAAGAACCAAAAGTAGGGGAATGAATGGCTTGTGCACGCACAGCTGACTCTGAGGGGACAGTCCTACTACTAGCCGGTTGGTTCACGTCGCTAAGCGTCTCAACCTTACCCTTGGGCTTCTCCCCCACACGAGCAATCACATCACAATCAGTTGGTGACTTCACTAATTGATTCTTAGTTAGCTTCACACATTTTTCATTCAAAGCAACGAGATCAAGTTTTAGTTTATCACAACTAATGCATGGTGAGCTAATAGGGTCCTTAGTCGCAAACTGAGCCATTTTCTTATTAGTGTCAATTATTTCTTGAAACTGCTTAGAGATAGATTCAAATTCAGCAGTTAATTTAGGACAGTTCAAACATGAAGCAATGGGCTCAAGTAGTGAAGCTTGTAGTTTAGCAATTTTATGGTCTGCCCGTTTTAGATTCATCTTCAGATTATTGCAATTTTCACAAGATTCGGGCAGATCCAAAAGCTTGGTATAAAGACCTCTAACAGCGTTGTCCTTATCCTCACATGAGGTGCAAGCAACAGTCTCAACAGTAGTAGATGAAATAGTAGCAACCCTACTCATCTCTAGTTTAGCCAAGAGACTAATATTCTCCACCTTAACAATATCAAGTTCAGAGGACAGACTATCATGCGAGGTCCTTAGTTTCTCCATGTCACCCAACAAAGCACAGCATGTATCACAATCATCACGGGAGGGAGCAGATGTAAGTGAAGTAAGCTCCCGTGATAGTCTAGCTACTTCTCCAATTCAGTACACCTAGCCCTGGACTTAGCATGGAATCTACCTAGCTTAAGGAAAGCATCATTAAGCTGGTCGTAGGTGGGGCTTACCTCGTCGGAGTTGGAGTAGAGCTCGCTGTCCTCACTTCGCCCTCAAGGGCCATGAAGCACATGCCGGAGAAGTCGTCGCCGCTCTTGGGGTCTTGATCACCCGTCTCATCGTCGTCGCTCCATCCCTTCACCTCGCTGAGGTCGAGGTCGTCAAAGGCGGTGAGGACGTGATGGAACAGTTTCTTGGCCTTCCCAAAGTTACGGAACTTCTTCTTGCCTTGAGGATGCGCTGGAGGCTTCTTGTTGCGGTTCTTATCGGTGTAGTCGTTCTTGCCCGAACCACCGTAGTCGTTCTTGCCCTTCTCCAGCTTGGGGTAGTTTGCCCGAATGTGGTTGGGGCCACCACAGTCAAAGCAAATCACGGGTCCTCTTCTCTTTCCATCCCTCCTCCTCTTGTAAGCATAGGAAAATCATCGAGCTAGGAGGGCTAACTGCTTATCTGCAAGCTGCTCTAACTGATCATCAGTTATGTCACAGAGAACAGCAAGGGAGAAACCGCAAATCGGCTCAAAAGAAGAAAATCCAGAAGTGGGATCGGTGACTAGCGCCATCGACTGCGACTTCGACCTACGAGAGACTATGTCAATCTCGTGAGTCTTGAGGCGTGAATACAACGCGTCAAGAGACAATGTCGAGAGGTCCGTGGTGTCCTTGATGGTAGTCACCTTCATTTCCCAAACACGAATGTCGAGTGCAGCGAGCATTTGTCGAGCGTTATCCGAGTCGGGGTATGTGAGACCGACCGCTCAGAGATTGCTCAAGATCTTGTGAAAACGCGCAAAGCACTCATCGAGGGACTCGCCAGCGAGCATTTCAAACTTGTTGTAATCTCTCTTGAACTGGTCCTGTCGAACTGTCTTGATCTGGGTGGTGCCCTCATGGTAATCATTGAGGGTCACTCAGATGTCGAAAGCCGACGTCAGATGAGAGATGCGATCGAACTCGCTTCTCCTCAAACCCTGGGTTATGATGTTCCTTGCCTTTGCGTTTGCCTCAACGTCAGCCATGTTTCCGGCATTGACGTCCTCATCGGCAGGAACAACAAACCGAACCTTGGCCTTTCGCAAGATGGCGTAGCCCTGAGCTTGGATGTAGGTCTCCATCTGACTCTTCCAGAAGGGATAGTCTATCCCATCGAAGATCGGGGACTTGGTCGAGTATTTGTCTGTCGCCATGGCTCACGGACCTGTTAAGATCTATAGAAAAGAGCTAACCGGCTCTGATACCAACTGTAGGATCGGAAATGGCAACAGAGGGGGGTGAATGGTGCCTTTTAAAAAACTCCCCCTGTATTCTTCAAAACTTTCTGCTTCGATAGCTATAGAAACTATGAGGCAAGAAAGTCGGTTTGCGAGAGGGCAGCGAGAAATAAAGCAGCAGCCGAAAAGGTAAAACTGAATGACTGAAATCACATACTGCAGACACAAGACTGACAGCGACAAGTAAGAGGAAAACAGTGAACCAAGAACCGTAATGAGTCTTCCTAATCCTGAAAGCGCCAGCTGCGAATGAAATGCATAAAAACTAAAAGGTTCAGATGTAGTGCATTACAAAACTGAACCTGAAAACACAACCTAGCAGCTGACCGATTTGCATAGGATGAAAGCTGAAAAAGAAAACAGTGAAGACTTTAAGCTACAGCCGAGACACAAAAAGGAAATGAAGAGCCACTGAAATCTGGCTGATCATGTAGACTGCCGAGACTGCCAATAACTGAGTTTGCTGCCAACACACAACCACAGATAGAAATCTGGAAAGCAGCCGACTGAACCTGCAGCAAAGAAAAGGCAAAGCCGAAAAGAAAAGATGCTGCTGCAAATAGACTGACCGGCTGCAGCAAATAAACTGAACAAGCTGCAGATTTTGTGGACTGAAGGGAACACAGAAAAAGAAGCAGAAACTGCAGCCAAGAACTAAGAAGAACAGGGACAGCAGCCCAGAAATCAGTGGCAAGAAGCAGTACTGCAGACCGAAACACACAAATCACAACAGACTGAAAACAGAGACAGCAGCAACCCAAAAACAGATTGCAAAGACTGGTAGCCAAAAACTGAACAAGAAGCAAACATTCAAATGGATATCTTCTCCTCTAGCCAAGATCAACCGAAGGAAATAACTAATTGAGACAAAGAACTCAGATTCCAACACAGGAAGATCAAACTGGATGAAGGGGAGCAATCGGTAAGGCAGATGAAAACTGACACAACAGGGAATACTTGAGCTGACCGAAAACTGAATTCAGGAAACTGCATCAGCACCGAACACAGAGACTGAAGAAAAGAAAACTAAACAGTTATTACTTCTATTGCCGAAACGAGAACTGAACAGCAAGCTATCGGCAAGAAGTGAATCAGAGAGCAGCTGCCAGAGAATTGAACAGAGATGGCAATACAGGCGACAGTGTTGGAACACAATACCAGGATCCTACACACACATTTACCCGTGGACACACACTACGGGGAGACGAAACATAGACACACGAGAGAATTTCCGACACGAACTTAACTTGCGCGGATTTTCTCTGTCTTTCTATTCCATCGCCTCCCCGTAGTGTGTGTCCACGGGTAAATGTGTGTGTAGGATCCTGGTATTGTGTTCCAACAATTGGTATCAGAGCGAGGTGCAAGGAAAAGTCGTGCGACGCGATTCGGTCGGGCGACGACGGATCTCGCCGGCTGCGGCGCTACGCCTGCAGGGCGCAATACGGCGCGATGTCATGACAGAGTGGTGGGCTCCCGTGAGGTATTGTTGAGGATAAAGAATGAGAGCACACGAAAAAGCTCCGGGTCTGTCGAGTGCCAAAAGCTGTGTGTGTGCTCATGACGTTCTTCTGTTTTCCTCCACTGTGAATTAGTGGTGTGACTCCGGCAAGCAGTTAGCACCAAAAAAAATTACTTATCCTCTCTGTTGTGTTCCGTCCCTGACTCCGACAAGAGTACTTCTGTGTGTAGGATAGTATCCACCGTCATTGCAAGCGGTTCCGATCCAACAGACAGCAGGTTTGCCGAGAGAAACAAGCTCCAGAGACTGAAAAACGAAAAACAGAACAGGCCGTAAGCACTAAAATAACTGCATACACTCAAAAGCTAAAAGATCAACCAATGCTTGCTGCTCTTCTCTTAACACTTGATAGGAACTTTATTCTAAACAACCTCTAGGACTCAAGAATCAAGAAAATACCAACCAAGAAGCAAAGTATAAAGATCTGGGCAGAAAAGTGAAACTTCTAAAATACCTCAGACCTTCATAAACCTGAAAATTAGGGAATTGCTCCCAATCTTTCCAGCCTAGAGCAGCATCACAAAAATTCCAAAAAGCAAGGAAAACTTGGAAAACTCAGGAGACCAACTAAGAATCAAGAATTTTGGGATTTGGACAAAAACCTAAAAGATACAGAGGGTTGCCCAAAAATTCAAATTGACATTCCAACTCTGATCCTTTGGCCAAGAGACTTTGCAGATATGTTAGCAATAGCCACTGGACTCTACAAGCCAAGATTCAAGCCATCTCAAAGAAGGAAACAAGATTTGAATCAAAACCCTAGAAATGAACCATGAATAACAGAGAAGGCCCAAAAGGCAAAAACAGAAATCAACACTTGGCTGTGGGATTTTAGCTGACCAAATGATGTTGAGGCACTATCCCAACATAGAGCAATCCATTTTACACCTCACTAGCAAGAACCAACAAGAAAAAGAAAATCTCAGAAATCAACCACAGAGAGTATCAAAGGAAATAAACACGAACAGGAGCAAACTTCATAATAATTCATTCATGGCAGCTAGAGAATCATAAAGACATTCCATACGCATGGACAATAGAACATGGATGATTACATATATTCTCAATTCATCCTCTCCCTCTCTCCCACAAGAACACAAGAACACTACATGTTTCTTGGAGTGACACAACACACAGGAAAGAGCTACGAAGGAGACACAACCTGCTGCCTACACCAACTCTCCAACCACTAAAGCCTAAAGCCAAAACAAACTCTCAAAGCTTCTTTTGACTCTAACAAACCCTAACTCTTTCCCCAAAGCCATGAGGAGGCATGCAGCCCCTCGCACCTATTTATAGCCCCTGGCTAACGGGTCTCCAACCCGTTACGCCGGCTAAGCCCGCTCCCGCTTGAGCAGCCTCGCGAAATCACCATTGTGCCCCTCCTGCACCTTCCGGGAAGCTTCCGCGCTCCTTGTCGTTCACGAGTCGCAACCACCTCGAGTTCACGCCGTCTTCGACACATCTCGACCGTTCTGACCTCAACACCACCCATGTCTAGTCCGGTCACCTCGTGTCTCGCCACGACTCCGCCTCCACGTCATGCAGCCAACACAGACAAGAAACACATCAAATAGCACCGCTCGATACATGTAAGCATAATAGAGTCCAAACCTGTCGATTCATCATAATATGTATCCTAATCCCATACGACCAAGTTTGACCAAGTCCGACCGAGCCCATTACACCACGCAACGTCTTGGTCCGAACCAAGCAAATCAAACTCGACTTTCCTAAAACGATGTCAATTACTCATCATACACACGAGATAACCTCCACATGGTCTCTCAGGATAAATCAAAAGAGATTTTGGAACTCAATACTGAGTCACACGTCGAGCAGAAGAAGTAGTCACACACGACTGACCTCTAGCTACCCTACGCTCTCTGTCGCTCAAAACACCAGAAGGTCTAAGTGCAGACCTGAAGCGGTTGTTGGGCTTGACTGCTACAGAGGAGCGAGTTCGAGCACAAGCAACATACTGATCTCGCCGCAGGTAGCTATCTCGATAGAGAAAACAAGATCTACCCTCAGGATGGCGGAAGTCACAACCAGAGGCAAATCGAGGAAGAAAATCAGAAACATCAGAAAAGCCAAGTCCTCGACTCTGCCTAAACACCTCAACGGGATCAAGCCTAGATCTCGTGTTGGTCTTAGATGCACTCAAGGTCTGGGGCTGACCCTGAATATGCCTAAGAGCCTGAGCACGGTCTCTCCGCGCGATCTTGGCGCGCCTGAAGCATCTCTCGATCATGTGTCCATTCTTCTGACAGAAGGGGTACAATGATACTTCACCTTTTGAGAGGTAGAGGCAACAGGTGAAATCACCTTGCTGTCAGAAATCCCTTGGACAAAGCTCGCTGACTTGAATTGAACTTTCTCAGTTCTGGGCTTGACCTCGATCACACCTGCTGCTATGGGTCTGAGAACTGCAGGTGGATGCTTCCTCACATCCTCTAAGAAATCATATCCTAGGCATTGATTAAACTTGCAAATCTTGGACTTATCTAGAATAAGATTCAACTTTTTCTTGCCTCCAACGAATCTTTCAAGAGTGTTTATAAGGTACTGATACTCCTTAAAGAGAGAGGTGCAAGAGGAGCAAGGGAAGAAGAAGAGACATCAGGAGGAGAGGAAGAAGAACCAACAACAGAAGAGTGAATGGCACGTGCGTATCTCTCCTTATGCACAGCCGCCTCAACCTTGAGGGCTTCGCAGGACACATAGGGGGAAGTTCTAATCCTAGCCATTTGGTCTTCGTAACTCTTCCTAAACGTCTCTACCATGTCCTTATTCTTTTCCAACACCTCAGCACAGAAGGCACAAGCATGATGTGATTTTTCTAGAAGGTGCTTAGTTAACTTCACACATTTTTCATCCAATGCAATCAAGTCAGATTTTAGTTTATCACAGTTGTTGCATGGTGAGCTAACAAGATTCTTAAAAGAATACTGAGCCAATTTATTACTGTTATCAATCATCTCTTGAAACTGTTTGGAAACAGATTCAAGCTCAGCAGTCAACTTGGGACAGTTCATACATGAAGCAATGGGCTCAAGTAGAAAAGCTTGTAACTCAGCAATTTTATGATTTGCTCTTTTTAAATTCATCTTCAAATTATTGCAACTTTCACAAGTCTCGGGCAGATCGAGAAGCATGGTATAAAGACCTCTAAAAGCATTATCCTTATCCTCACATGAGGTGCAAGAAATAGTCTCAACAGTAGCAGATTAAAGAGGAGCTACCCTATTCATCTCTAGTTCAACATGAAGACTAATATTCTCCACCTTAATCATGTCAAGCTCAGAGGACAGACTATCATGAGAGGTCCTTAAATTCTTCATGTCACCAAGCAAGGCACAACATGTATCACATTCGTCATGGGAGGGAGCAGATATAAGTGAAGTAAGCTCCCGTGACATTCTATCTACTTCCTTCTCCAACTCGCTACACCAACTCTAGATCTAGCATGAAATTTTTCTAACTTAAGAAAAGCATCATTAAGCTGGTCATAGGAGGGGTATACCTCGTCGGAGTCGGAGTAGAGCTCGCTGTCGCTCATGTCGCCCTCAAGGGCCATGAAGCACATGCCAGAGAAGTCATCTCCATCCTTGGAGTCTTGCTCGTCCAGTATGTATTTTGATTGAAGGCTACAAAGTTCTGATGCTGCAAGCCAAGACTGAAAACAAGGAAAGAAGAACAAACCGAAAAAGTAAAGTGAGAAGATGGACTGCCGAATGACTGAAGGTTGGGCCACACAAACAAGCTGTCCGACTGCAAATAGCAAGTTGGTTTTACTGAAAATAAAGAGGAGCGGTCTGTCCGGAGAAGCTTCGGTCTGACCGGAGGCAACAAACAAAAGACATGCTAACTGAAAAAGAAAAAGAAGCTAGCCACCTGAAGAAGGTAGACTGCGGCTGACTGAAAGATTTAGTACAGAAAATACCGAAGAGACAAAACAGCACAGGAAGCCAAAACAGCACTTCGACCAAAACTCTGGAGGATTGAAACTGCTACCAAAAAACAAAAAAACTGAGCAAAGGGAACTGCTACAAACCGAGAACAGAATGAAGAGAGGCTGGCCAAAAAGCTGACTACAGTAAATACTCAGGATGAGCCGAAAACAAGTGATTTCATGAACAATTTGTTGCTCTTCACCGGTCAAAACATCCTGACTACAAACTAACTAACTAAGAGAACTCAGGGAGAGAAATTCAGATCAAGGGAACAGACCAGCAGAAAACTGACAGAGATTCGGCTGTAGAGATTGAAATTCAGATTTTTGGCAATGCAGGTCAGAGCCGTGATGCCGAGTGAAAAAGGATTGAATTCTTGCGGAATTTCACAAGGCTAACAAACGGGACTGAGAACTGCATAGCAGGAATGACCTCAAGAACAAGAAGAATCAGACAAGGACCAGCAAGGAGAAGGCAGTACAGAGAAAACTGGAGTAGCAGCCGAAAGTTGCAGACTGAAAACGCAGGAACAGTAAAAACCGAAAAGGAAGAGAAAACAGAAAGAAGATCAAGCAGCCGCTGTTCTTCTCAGGGCAGAGGATCAAAATCAAACTATATAGCCAACCATCCTCATAAAGTGGAGAAATAGATTAAAAGAACTGCTCGGCGGGGAAAAAGAGCAAGAACCAACACTTAACTGAAACTTTGAACTAAAACCTGATACTGCCGAACAGAACACAGCAGAGGAGACAAGAAAATCAAATTTGCTGAGATTCTTGAATCCTTTGTTCATGAACTTTTGATTTCACCTAAGCAGTGACCTCAGGGCTTGAAAACACATATCTGAACACATGCTTTTGAAGTGAAATCAAAGATCAAACATCCCCTGCCTCCAAACCCTAACTTTTAGAAAACAGAGGAAATGAGCATGAACTAATTTTTGGGAAGAAGTTTGATGATAAAAGGATTGCTCTCAGGAATATAGCACCCAAATGGCTTTGAGATGATTGACCATTCAAAGCTAACCCAACTTGCTACTTCTTGAAGAGAGATTTAAATCAAAATCCAAATGACACAGAGAAGAGCAGGGAGTAGAGCTGCAGTTAGAACAAGCACAATAGCCAGAAGAACAGCAAGGAATTCATAAAAACTCAAACTCAGAACTTCTCAAATAGGTTCATTTCAAAGAATGATTACAAAAGAGTTTAGCTCTCTGGCTTATCAACCCATTTTCACTACATGTTTCTCACCGAGAAGAACACACACAGAGAATGGACAAGGCTACAACAACCTCTGCTCTTCCACCAACTTCTCAACCAAAAGAGAAAAGAGAGCCCAAAGCAAAAGCAAAACCCTAAGAATCCATGCCACTACAAGGAGACACCCCTCCTTTATATAGCCTCTCATTTCCGGGTTTACAAATGCTTTGCCAGCTAATTCTCAACGCTTTACCCGTTAACTCGAACCGAATCCGCTTCCGCTTTTGCAGCCTTGCGCATTTACCAGAATGCCCCTGCTGCACCTTCCGGAAGCTTCCTCATTTCTTGTCGTCCACGCCTCGCAACCACCTCGAGTCCTCGCCGTCTTCGGCACATCCCGACCGCTCCGACCTCAACACCGCCTGTGTCTAGTCCGGTCTTCTCGTGCCTCGCCACGACTCCGTCTCAAAGTCCCGCAGCCATCACAGACAAGAAAACACATCACATAGCACCGCTCAAGATAATGAGATCAACATTTGCATTAGTCGATAAACACATGCACGAATCACTTAAATCAAACTCAAACTTTCAGAACACGTGTCAATTACTCATCACAAACATGTGAGCACCTCTCATATGGTCTCTCAATAACCAACAGTGCGATTCCATGTCTCCTGCACGATCGCAGTGATAGAGAGGCACCACACTCCTTTTAGGATGCTATTGTACACATCGGACATGTTGGTTGTCATAATCTCATACCTTGCACCATTCATGTCATAGAGAAGGGACCATTTTTATAATTCAGGAGCGTGCTAACAAATCCACTCAGAGAAACTTATGGCACCGCAGGGTTGCTCTCCCTCCATAGTTCCCCTTTCTAGCTCTATCCACATGAATTCGAACTTCCGCCTCTGGTTTTGGAGACACAATGCCTTGAACATCTTCACAACTTCCTGGCTACGGAACCGTGCGAACAAGTTAGATACAAGATGTCTCATGCACCATTGGGTTCGCACGTCATTCCACTAGTGAGGGGGTTCGATCCTCGTTGCATGCCGCCGCGCCATCAACCCAAAGATTGCGATCCGTGATGACGCAAACGTTGGTCGATCGCCAACCACCGCTTGCTTCACATTCGCTAGGAATCAGAGCCAACTGGACGTGTTCTCGCTTTCCACAATGGAAAATGCCACTGGGAGAAGCTGGTCATTCCGTCGGCCGCCACCGTGGTGAGAATGGTTCCCTTATAACTCACTGTGAGAAAGTGCCATCCATCGTGAGCACAGGACGACAAAACTTGAAGCCCTCAATGGTTTTGGCGAAAGCCCAGAATAGCCAGTCAAGTATGAAGTAGTTGGACCCTCCGTCAACATCTGGGCGCTCAAGCTTTTTTATGTACGTGCTAGTGTTTGACTCGACTATCTGGTGAAAAAATCTCGGCGCAAGGTTGTACGCCTCTTCGTACGT
The DNA here is from genome assembly GCA_036346245.1 of Bonia amplexicaulis. NCBI lineage: Eukaryota > Viridiplantae > Streptophyta > Magnoliopsida > Poales > Poaceae > Bonia > Bonia amplexicaulis. The sequence goes on along the minus strand of JAYGGG010000423.1, from coordinate 27,601 downwards.
CCCATACATGGACTCGATGACCTTGTTCTTGGCTTGTTGGACCTTACTGTAGCTACTGGATAGCCAACCACATTGGCGACTTCTAACATGATCATCTTCGGAGAGACGGAAACGTCCACCGCAACTAGGTGGCTAATGATGCTTGCCACATATGCGAAAGTCACATTCCGATGATGGCGCAGAGGCTCACTGAGCACATAAGTGTGGTCGATCATCGTCTTGATCGAGAAGGTGAAGCCAAAAATCTTGGCTCATTGAGCGCTGACCTTTGCAGAGCAGCCTTCCACTACGCACTTCACAACGAATTGGCTGGGTTGAATCGGTGCATTCGGTACACACGGTTGATAGACAAGGTGTACTGTGCAATAGCTTGTTGCACAGCTGCCTTGCTAGGGAAGCGCTGCCCAACTAGGAGGGTGTCAGCTTAAAACCCCCACTGAGACCCTTCTTCATGCGGCAGTACAAGGGAACGTACCACAACATCATCGTGCCTGGAGGACACATAGGGCACCTCCGATGACACAATTCCCCCGGGTGGACCACCCGTCTGCTGTCCGTCGTCCTCGCTATCATCAGAGCCTAGGTCAGTGTCCTTGTCGGACTCCAACCTAAGTGGCTGCGTCGGTAGATACTCGTGGCAGTCAATTTGAGCTGACCACCACATGCCCGACCTCTCATCCCTCCGATACAACACATTGAGTGGTATCATCTTGAAGCTCCACTTGTGGTTCCCCGGGTGTCGAGGGGCCGGGCTCATCAACATTTTCGTACTCCCGGTGCATGAAACTTAGGTACACCATCGACCTCCCGTAAATGGCCGCCTCAGGCTGGGAGGCAATTTGCATGTACTGCCTCCATGCTGTAATGCCATTCATCTTCACGGGCTCTCACATGCCATTGGCGCAGGTGATCCCCTCGATGGCAAGTTTCATCGCCATTGCCTCCGTGGCGAACTCTCTTTGTATGCAGCTTCGTAGCTCATGAATATTCATGATGCCGAGTCTCTCGGTCTGAAGCACTTTGTATTGGTATGTTGATAGGTCCAACCCATTGGGTCCATCCCGTACAAGACCATCGCCGTAGAACATTACCAAGTGTTCCATGTCTGCGACTACCTGAAGCCATAACAACCAGATCCGTAGTAAGTGTTACAACAAACATAATTACATGCGCGTAACTACATACAAATAGTTTATTAATTACTGACAATTTGACTACCAATTCGAAAAAATTACTAGTCTTTTCGCGAGCGATGAGTGACTGAGATGACCGATGACCAACTACGACATGTTCGTATTTATAGCTGAGCGCAAAGCGAACCCAGTGCATTCAACTCGCATTCAACCCGCAGCACTTTCGGCGAGGGGGACGGCATGGCAGCACTGACAAATGTGGAGACGAGGGAGTGGATGAGGGTGGATGGCACGGACATAACGACATCAGTGCGGACGAGGCAAAACGTGAGGCGAGATGACACAAGCAGAGTGACATTTGTGCGAATTACGCAGTGGAAAAGAAAATATAGCAGCAACGGGTCAATATATGTGCGAAGGACAGATGTCACGCACTTCAAAGGAGGACTGAATTAACATGAAACGATAGTACCAATGGGCCGATAATTATGATAAAATTATCATGAATAAATGTGATAAATTCGGAGCATATAAAATTCCTAAAAAAATATGCAATAACTATGACTGTATCGGGAGACTTCACATAAAATTACGTAATTTTTTGAGCTCATTTGGTATATGTAAAAACTCATAAAATTATCGAAATTGTATGAATTTTTTAGAAATATTCGCAATGGATAAAATTACCCAAAAATTACATTGCGAGGTATGTTGTGTTGGGAGGCTATACATAAATTTTTGTAATTTTGGACCTTATTTGATATATTTAAAATTCAAATGAACACTAAACGAAAAAAATTAGGCCGGCTAATTAGCCGGCCTAATTACTTACCGTCTCCTCCCGGGAGGAGACGACAGGCAGGCCTACCGTTTGTCCCTTGGACGGCAGGCTGCCTGCTGTCCAGTGAGAGGGCGACAAATGCCGATGGCAGCGCCACACGTCACCTCGTGTGCACTGCCGTCCGGTCCGCCAACAGTAAAAATGACAATTTTATCAATACCTCTTATATACTGTTATTTTTATAAATATGATGTAAAACAGTTAGCAAATTCTCGTGTGCCCCTTGTATATGTTACAGGTTCTTACGGTAACAGTCGAGTCAGACAAGACAAGCGCAGACTTCACGCTACCCCATCTCAAGTCTCAACAACCACGGCCATGAGCTTGCCCACAGCCAGATCCTCCTCTCAAGCCACCCCAATAACGCCCTTCCTCTTCTCCCCCTCGGCTCCTCCTCCAAACAAAGAACAAGAACCTTCTCCCAATGAGCTCGCATACCACCAGATCCAAATTCCCAAGAGCAGAGGAGAGGAGTAGAGATCCAAGGAAGAATACCTGCTTCTGATGTTTATGAGGTATACACGAAAATAATTAATCTTTTTCCTATACAAGTGCAGGTTACATACTAATTGCTTCGATTTAGGTGTCAAATCCTCCCAACCAGATAGAGTTTCGTGTTCAAAGAGACAGTGAGCTACTGACGCAAGCAGCAGATAATCTCAGGGAACAAGAGTCAAGACCTGTTCTTCCAACCAATTCCAATCAAGTAAATTACTGATACATGTATCTGGGAAATTTCTTGCGGAAACTTGGAATTATGTATCGTAAATGTAAATGGGCTATGAAATTGTTACAGGTTCTAGTGACAGAAGGGGTCACGGAATTGAACATGTCACGAATAGAGATCGCAGAGAACTCCACAGATAAGAAAGGGGCAGATATTATAGCTGGTGATGAAGGTTCTCCTGTACCAACCCTGCTCTAACCAATTTTAGAAGGAAGACTACACCCACTCAGTAATAATAATTGGGTATGGAAACCAAACAAAACATAACGAGTATTTCTATGTATCGTGAGCACCGGCACTTGAATATGGCATTACATAGTAGGTTAACAAGCATTATTCACTTGCATGCAAGAACAATCTTCAAACGGCATAGACAATAGTGCCGAAGGACCATTGGCAGATAAATTGGAGAAACAAGCCAACTCACTGGACCATTCACTTCAGCACGCTGAAGGACAAAGCCAATTACATGCTAATATGGAAAGCAATGAAATGTCAAGCGATGATACAAGCAGTGAAAGTGATTCACACAGCAGCTCAGGGAGTGAGTCAGATAAAGGACTAGGAAAGTACTGTTATCCAAGTTTTGAGGAATTGGAGAATGCAAGATCACCAGAAGTAGGAATGAAATTCCCTACCCTTGAAGATGCACACAGATTCTATAACACACATGCTCTTCTGGCTGGTTTTGCGGCAATTAGGGGAACAAATTACAAGAGAAAAAAGTATCACCTAGAATGCTGCAGGAGTGGCAAATCAAAGCCAGCTGAGAACCTGCAGAGGAAGAGGAAGAGAAACGCTATAAACAAGACACAATGCCAGGCAAAGGTGATAGTGAAGCTCGATAAGGGACAATGGGAGATCACAACAATTCGGAATGAGCACAATCATCCGTTATGTCCAAGCCCTTCGCTCACAAGATTCTTCTTGAACCACAAACACATGTCAACCGAAGAAAGGTCGTTTTTAAGAGTTCTGCAACAAACCAGGATACCTCCTAAGAAAGTTATGAAGATTTTCAAGAGAATGAGAGGAAATATCCGAAACATACAATTCAAGAGAAAAGATGTGAGCAAATTATAGCATGCAGAACAATGGAGAAAAACAAACTCAGATGTTGAAAGCACATTGAAGCACTTCAAGGAACTGCAGCTGCGAAACCCATGTTTTTTATACACCATGCAAACAGATCAAGACAGAACAGTTAGGAGTATTTTTTGGACTGATGCGAGATCGAGGATGGATTATGAGATTTTCGGAGATGTCATATCGGTTGATACCACCTATAGCACAAATAGGCATAATATGCCTTTCACTCCTATTACTGGAATAAATAACCATGGGAGAACCCTCGTGTTAGGTTGCGCCTTGCTACAAGATCAGAAAGACGAGACCTTCAAATGGATGTTCCAAACATTTTTGCAAGTGATGGTAGGAAAAATGCCTAGAGCAATCATAACAGAGCAGGATGCAGCGATGACAAAAGCAATCACAGAAGTCATGCCACAGGTAAGGCACAGGTTTTACAAGTGGCACGTCATGAGGAAAGCACAGGAAAAGCTAGGAGTCTTCATGGAAGCAAGAGGTGACATAAATGCAGAGCTGCATAACTTGATAAACCACTCACTGACAGAAACGGAATTTGAAGAAGGGTGGGCTGCGCTTATTGAGAGATATGATGCAAGTGACAACCAGCACCTACTGCTCATGTGGCAAACAAGGAAAAACTGGGTGCCTGTTTATTTCAGAGAAGATTTCTATCCATTTATTGAATCAACTGGATGCAGCGAGGGGAACTCATTATTCAAAGACAACGCACTTCCTAAGGACAGAATAAAGAAGTTCATTGAACAATATGAGGAGATACAAGAGAACATGGTAAAAACAGATGACGAGGATAGATTTCATCAGAACTCGACCGACATTCTTCTCCTTGCGTACCAATAGAAAAGCACGCAAGACATATTTACACAAGGCAAATATTTCGAAAGTACGCATGAACTACTCCATTCTACAAAGATTCAACGTATGGAGATACAAAGAGAAGCGGTGTCTGACTTGAAAAGGTCTTCAACTACGAGAACCCGTAGTTTGATAGAAATTCATTCAAGTGTTAGTTGAACCTAGCAATAATGCATTCAAATGCCAATGCGGAAAGTTTTCGAGGATGGAATATTGTCGCCACATATTCGACTTTTCACACGCTTTAGAATTAATGAAATACCAACAGAATACATAGTGCCCGGATGGACTCACAAATTCAAAGAAGAGCAACTAAAACAGTACAAGGAAAAATGCTTGGAGAAGCATGGCATAAACCATTCTGAAAATACAATGAGATATGCTATGCTAATGAGTAAAGTGGCTGACATCGGCAAAGAAATATGTAGTGATGGCGCAAAATGCAACAGATTCATGCTGGAATTAGACAAGATTCAAGAAAAATTAACAATGATGTCAGTAGAAAATCCTGAAAATATTGACAGTTAGGCAGTATGTGTTGTCGACAAATGCCGTGCAATGTGAGCATTAATGGCGGCAGCAGACGCATATGCATAAGCGGTATGAGGGTAGCGTGGGACGTGGATTGTAAGGCACAATCTTGCCGGGTCTCACATGTGCAGTGGCCAGGAGGTCCAGCAGCAAGAGGCCATTGTCATCACAAACAGCAGCAACCAGCAGTTGTCCCTAGAGTGTTAGGAGAGTTAGTTAATTGATGTCTTTGTCCATGTCTTCAGGCCCATGCTCGTGTCCAAGATGTAGAATAGTTAGTCAGTTTAGTTTAGCCTAAGATAGAGATAGAGTCCAAGAGAACTAGATAGTCTGTTCTTGGTCTGTTAGGAGAATGTTGGAGATAGAGTTCGTGAGTCAATATCAAGAAGATATCCTTTATATAAGGACGCATTGTATCTCTTTAGAAGGCATGCAAGAAATTATTAAGTTTCTCCTGTCTTGTCCAAAGTTCTCATACCAATCTGGTATGTCTGCTCTTCCCTCTTAAATTAGCTTCATGAGATGAATTCATAGCATCCAATGTCATGTTGGTGCCACATTTCACAATTGGATGCTTGCCCGTTACTTGGATTTTATTGCACCAGCTTGCCTTTCCAATCGGATTTAAGCTGCAGATTTGATGAGAATTTTCATCCATACTGGAAAGTCAATGAAACTCTTTTTAGTGAAAAAAGAGGTTTCATGGATGAATAGGACTCAGGTGACAGGAGATGGCGGACTCAAATTTAATTGGAGTATGATGAGGCCTACACGCTGTGCGATGCAGGATGCTGACTTACTTGATGTGGCTGGTAATATTATGTAGGTATGCAGATCTGTGTGTTGCTTAACAGTTAGTCCTTTGGTATTAACGGTGAGAGTAATTTGTTGTTTGATAGTGATTTTTTATATTGATAAATCACTCTGGTTCTTGTTGTAGTATATTGTCATCGATGCACAGAGAGCACGTGGCGAAAATCTTGTGTGTGGGATGATATCTACAAGCTACTACAAGGTAATTAGTATGCCCCTGTTCTTTGAAATTTGAACTACATTGTACGTACATTTCTATTCTAAACAGTATGTTCGGTGTCTTTGGAAGGTGTTCTAATGGATGCTGTGAAGTTTCCCCAAAAGACAATTGAGTACATACTGCGTGCTGCAAGAACATCACGGGATCCCACACCAACACTTGATATTTGTTGGAGTGTGAGGGTCTTTTTGTACTTTCTCATTTTGAGAAAAGATAAGAAAAGAAAAAAAAGAGGAAGTGGGTCACACCTATCGGTGGGACAAGCGAAGAGATCCCCGAGCGCGTGCTGGACTTTGGGCTTGATTGCTTCATTCGGATTTTTTTTATGAATAATTTATTTTTATTTAAAATAACAGAAATATATTTTGCTGATTTTTTTTAAAAAATAGGCTCTAATCGCCAAACCGTCAGGTGACTGGAGCCTATCACCCAATGACCACGTGGCAAGCAAGCAATCCGCTGGCCGTTGGGTGAATTATTGTAGTCGCCGAACGGTCGGACGACTGCAGTTGCTATCGCCAATCGGTTAGGCGACTACCCTTCAAGTCGCTGAAGGGTTGGGCGACTGAAAGCACAGATAAAACGACCACGCAGCCGAGCGGCCGAGGCTGCGCGACCGCACGAGAAGAGATGACAGAAGAGAAAAGGAGACGGCGGAGAAGAAGAGGGAAAAAAAGAGAGAGAAGAGAAGAGGAGAGGGAGGAGAAGAGGAAAGGGAGGAGGGGAGGATAGGAGAGGAAGGAGGAGAGGGAGGAGAGGAAGAAGCGATTTTTGTGAGGTAATTTTTTTGTTGTATTTTAAATTTTGTATATGCAGTAGATAGTTTATTTAATGTTAGTATGAGTAGAAAATTATAGATGTAGACAAAAATAGTCCAACTTTTGGTATAGAAAATTTAGTCAATTTAGTTTTAGAAAATTAGTAGCCATAATAACCTGTAATTATACATAATTTAGTGAACACAGTTGTACAAAATTAGCATCGTTAGTAAATTGGCATGTATACAAAATTGTAGTTGTAGAAAATTCAGTCAACGTTACGTAGAAATTAATCGTCCGTAGAAATTTGTAGTTATTAAAAATTAAGTTAATATTTTTGTAAGAATTTCATAATTTACTTTGTAAAACACAATAATACGTAATATTTATGATTAATTATGAATGAATGTAATGTCGTTAGTACGTTAGAAAACATGTGTACCATTGTAACTGGTATATAGGCATTTAAATCGATATGACATGTAGATTGTTGAAACCATTAGAAATTATTTGCAGTAGGGGACAACTCGAGTAGCGAGAAAAGAGCGGCGTCAGTGTGCAGTCTGCCGATAGGAAGTTAATGCTACGAGGTTAGTGTAGTTAGTTACGACACGCAAACGATCGGTGAAATGTTGGTTACAGTACATCAGTACTTTCATAGTGTGCGATGCGATTTGACTAGTTGCAAAATTTAAAATATATGCAGGCAGACATCAACAATGTCGATACCCATTACATTGATAGTGCATTACGGTATTGGAACCGTTCATGAAGGTTCGAATGGTATGTATTTGAGCGGTTTTGCGCAAGCCACTCTGGTACACCCGGACGGCGAAAATGCTCGAATCGCAGATATGATGCATTGGCTTACCCGCAACTTTTCATTGGACCTCGAGGTGTGCAGCATCATCATACAAGATTGGAGTTGAGAACATTGATGCGCCTTGTTGCGTGGAAGGAGTTTGTACAAGGGTGCCGGCGCTGTGGATACGAGTGCGTGATGCTTGTGAAACCATGCCCAGTAGAAGCTGTGCAAGGTCATGCGGACGGCCATCATTCAGGAGGTGCGAGCAGCTCGGGCAACCCGCATGTTGGCGAAGAGAAGGAAGATGCTCGTGACGAGGCCGATGCAGTACATGGAGGAGAGGGAGAATGGTCACGCCATGCTGAGGGAACATGACAAGCCGATGAAGGGGAGCATAGGAATAGCATCAGATGGAGTACGATGACCAGACAGCTTCGGCTAAAGAAGAAGCTGTATAAGAGGACGACGAGGACAGTTCGGGTGAGGATGAAGCTCTCGTCCCGTAGGAATGGAACCACTTTGATGCTGAGGGTGTTTCCGCACATGACGAGCACGAATCACCGTGGGAGTATCATGAGACGAGGTTCGCCCATTCAATGTTTGCGATAAGGCATCACCAGGATGCTATGAAGTTGTGGACCCCGTCATGCAAATGGACTTTTCGGTCGTGAAATCTAGTCGAGCAAGACTACACCGTGAAATGCGAGCACGCCGTTGTCCTTGGAGGGTGCACGCACGTAGAGCCAATTATGAGACTCAATGGATTGTGTCGAAGGTGGAGTCGTACTCTTGCATTCTGAGTAGTGTTTTGGTGAGGCATCGTAACCTAACATCTGCCTTTATAGCCAATCTGATGTATAGAGAGATAGTGGAGAAGAAAGATGTGGAGGCCACACAATTGTGGTAACTATCGAGAAGAAATTTAAGTACAAGATTAGCTACGAAGGCGTGGTGTGCGGCGTATATGTTGGAAAACGGTTCGGGTCTTTCGAGGCGGCGTACGACAATCTTCCTCGTATGCTTCAGGTGTTACAGGACATGAACTCGGGCATGTATATCGCTATGAAGGACAAGCCTTCTACAAGGCTGTCAGGTTATGCGGTGTTGCAGAGGGACTTCGCAGCATTTGGTGCATGCATCGGGCATTCAGGCACATGCTGGCATGATCTCAGTTGATGAGACCTTTTTAACCGGCAAATACAAAGGCTAGATCTTGACGGCCATAGGCGTTGATGGCAACAATCAAATATTGCCGCTGGCTATCGCATTCGTGGAAAGTGAGACTTACGAAAGCTAGTTGTGGTTCTTTAGATATGTGAGGTTAGGAGTTGTCGACGCTCGTTCTAGTGTGTGCGTAATCCATGATCGCCACGCCGGGATTGTAAAGGCCACAAGAAAACTTCAGGAGGACCCCAAGGAGCCCTTCCCTTGGTCAGATATGAGGAACAGATGGTGCATTCTTCACCTAGAGGTAAACCTTTTCAAGCAGTTCCTGAAACAACCGTTGATGAAGTTGTTTAAGAGGCTGGCTATGCAGAACCAGCAGAGAAAATTTGATGCTTTGTGAGCGTTGTTGGATGAGCACAGCAGGAAGCACGTCGAGGAGAGGAACAAGGGGCCAGTCATGCCTGGGGCAGTACAATCAGAATGGCTGACAACACTCGATGATTCTAACGCAGCTGGTCCGAGGAGGAGGAGCTCACGGAACATCAAGTGTTTCTCGTAGCGGGTCGAGGGAGAATCATTGGAGAAGTGGTCACTGCTACATGACACGGACAGCGCAAGGTACGATATAATGACGATTAACCTTGCGGAGGTGTACAATTGGGTTCTCAGGGGCCTTTGTTCTCAGTCCTTCATTGCCATCGTGGAAGGTGTTCTGCATAGCACAATCGGCTACTTCAGGGAGAGGCATGCGAATGCCACACTTCATACGGCCAACCCACGAACATTGTACTCATCGAAAATTAGGGCATATATGGAGACGAAGGCACAGAAGAGCCAATGCACACGGTGTATGTCATGGGCAACAGGGAGCATCGTTTCGACGTGGTACTCCAGGATAGAGCCGGATTTAGGATGGCTCGTGCACTTGTTACCCACGAGGTATGCCTTGGAGATCATGTAAATGAACCTAGCTACTTATGCAACAAGCCAAAGCTGTTACACAAGCCATGCTCTCATGTCCTCGCTGCATGCGGGACCGTGGGCATGGATCCTTCAAACATTATGTTGGAGTACTTCTTCGAGGAAAGGGTGTGCATGTGTGGTGTGGCGAGCTTAGGGGTTTCAAGGTTGTGGGAAATTTCGCCACCTTGGATATTGCAGAGAGGACTTAGATTCCAAATGTCGACATGCTAAAGAGTGGGAAGGATCGGTGACAGAGTCGGTGTATTACAAATAATATGGACGAAGCGCAAGTCAGAGCACCTGGTGCGCGCTACAAGCGATGCGGTCAGGAGGGGCACACAGCTAGATGCTGCAAGTCATGTGCTGATCAGTAGGCAGAGTGGCATGGTTTCTACAACTAGTTATTGCTGACTACAAATAAATATCCATTGTGAACTGTACTTTGTTAGTTAGCACTTTTGACGTGCTTACTATCGTACGAAATGTATCGTACATTGCATATACCATTTATACAATTGCTATGTTACTTCCCCTTTTCAGTAATGTAGTTGGTGTTGTGCTGGTAGCCTAGTATTGTTTCATTTGTTTACTTATAAGTTTTATTTACTGTTGCTTTACATGCGATGTTTTTTTGTTCCGTATGAATGCTAACTTGAATTCATTTTGCAGGTATGGCTCGTGATCTTCGCGGATCAGACTGGTCTTAACACCTGTTGGACGAGCACATTGACCAGCTCCATCGCGCTTCCCGTCGTGTCTCGCCTCCGGAGCGCGCAGGAGCCATTGACTTGGGAGTGGTCCGACACGCACATCTCGAGTCGCTGGAGACTAGATCCCCACCGACGCCTGTGTGCACTCACCAAACATTGTCTTGTTGCCATAAGTAGGTTTCATGTCGGTACCAGCCTCGGACATGTACCAGGCTAGTATATGTCGTTGACCAGCCCATAGCACACGCCATCGCGACGACAGACACGCACCTCACTCACCTCGTGGGACACTTACATCGCAGATGCGTTACATCAAATTTTTAAATATTCCCTAATTGCAATGTCACTGAGATGATTGACCATTTCGTGTTTTTCCTACAGGCTGACGTCAGTGCTATGATTTGGAGGGAGTCTCACACCACGGTAAAAAGGATCGCTAGTAGTGTGGAGGTGACATAGGAGGAGACGGTACACACTTGGTGTCATGTGGAGGCCTGGGGTGCACGTATAGTAGCCCTATTGTATTGCATGAGGCAACCAGAGGTCTACACGCCCACGCTCGGTACACACACGGTTTGTCCACTGGGGCCGCCCCGACTGGTATGGCACCACGCGGGGGTTCTATTTGGGCACGTCCTACACCACCTCAGCTTAACGAGGTCGGGAGGGTCAGCCTGGGGACGGCCTCCTACACCGCCAGGGCAGTTGTTTACCCGTCATTCGTGCATCTCCGACTTCCCCACGCAGGGGGCGTACTCCGTGCCGTACATCCCTCCAGACGCCATGGAACTAGCTGAGGGTACGCTTCGCCTCTTGGCGGTTTTATCCCATCGCTTTATCATACGAACTAACGATATTTGCATTGCAAGTCTTGTCCTCTCCGATTAGGGATGGGGTCTCCCGGGCGTGACGACATGCACAATACTTTTCTGACCGGCTCGACTGTGTGATGGGCTCACACTTGGGCCACACCCCGGATGTTCTCTTTGGGAGTGTCCTCACCAGTGCACCGGTGGCCACACAGGCGGCGATGCAGTCTACTCAACCAGCTCAGGGACATGTGCGACGGTCTCCTGATTGTCTTACCTTGTCGGGCCACACCCGGTCTTGAGGAAGATGGCCAAGAGGGGCCGTATGGGAGGATGCGGACGCAGAGACGGAGGGGGCCAGGGTGGCGACGAGGAGGGCTAGGGATGCTATTGGGGGTGGTTAGTGCTTCTTGTATACTTGTTCATGTACTGCTTACGTTTCTTGTTTACTTAGTGATGTTTACAATACTATGGTGAGCTTGCTTGTACTTCTCCTTACGTTGTTGACGCCCGTACCACTGAATTGATTCCAACGCACCGACGACCGCGCCACTTGAATACTGAATTGAATTGATGGCAATCGCACCGACGTACGAACCATTCGATTACATGCTTAACGACATTGCAAAATATTTCAAACAACAGGCAAGAGTACTACGGTACAACCATACACATCGTTGCCTATATGTGGAAGGAGCCTCGTGGTACCCACATGGAGTGTTGCTGAGGGGCTATCCCGGACGTGGCTAGTCATCGTTGTAGTGGCAAGCATATATACAACTAGGGTGCGCAGCGTGTTGGGTCGTACAAACTTTCTATGTTGATGACCTCCTCGTTGTCCTCTTGCGCTCCATCTGCTGACGGAGGTCATCATTCTGGTCTTCGAGACTTTCAACCGCGCCTCCAAGTCGATTTGCTCCCACAACGTATCCACATACCTCAACGCACTGCTCATGGGGAGGATCAATCCATCACATGAAATCGCATTTATCCATATGCTACAAAGGAATGTTAACATCAAAACTCTGTTAGCAGTATTGTAAAATAGACGAGTGCCTACTTGTATCTCGGAGTATGGGCACCGAAGAAACATCGTCCGCCATCTGTATGGCCTTCTGCCACCAGCACCATCGCGTCCTGCATGTGTCTGCATTTCGGCCACATTGGCTGAGCGCACCTGTTTGGCAACAAGCGGTACGTAACACCGAAGTCCTCCTTCCATTCAAGCGGAAGGTCCCCCCTTGGTGACCCATATTTGACTGGCCCCTCGGCTTCTATCATGGTGGCTTACTCTACGATGGAGAAGATAGTTGTTCGTACCATCAATGCCTCGGCCATTCATTTTATAGCGTAATTGAGGTGTCGAGGCGTGCTTTATGACATAGGGTAGCTTTGCACAGCGACAAGACCATACGGGCCAACTTTGTACAGCGACATGACATGAAGGGGCAGCTTTGAGCAGCGACAAGACTGCACACATCAGCTTTGCACAGCGATATAATCGCATGTGCCAACTTTGCGCAGTGACATGACAGGACGGGCCAGCTTTTCGTAGTAACATGATAGGACGGGCCAGCTTTGCGTAGTCAGAAGATTAGACGAGACACCTTTGCGCAACAACATGACCACATGGACTAGCTTTGCAAGAAGAGACATGACCGCATCGCCGCCTTTGTGCAGTAACAAGACCAAATGAGATACCTTCGCGCAGTAACAAGACTACACGCGCCAGTTTTGCACAGCGACATGACTGCATGAGCCAGCGTTGTGCAGTGAGAAGACCAGACGAGACACCTTTGCGCAATGATAGGACCACACGGGCCAGCTTTGCATAGCAACAAGACCAAAGGGTGCAGCTTTGCGATCGAAGACTTGATCGCGCTTGCAGCCGATAATACCACACTTGGTAGCTTTACGCAGTGATGCGATCACACGGTCATCTTCATACAGCGAGAAGGCCACAAGGGGCCCTATAAAAGGAGGTCAAAGAGATTTCTTAGAGAACACTACACAGACAAACCCAACACTACACCGGCGCTTGCTTCACCACACCGGGACGGACAAGATGCAAAAGAAGCAATGGGATAAGATGATGAAGCAATGGGAGGAGACCCGCGACTTAGCACAGTCAGCTGCCGCCCGCGATGAGAAAGTAAGGGCTACTGCGACCCAGTGCGTAACAAGCCCAAGTGCTACAAGGTTAGCTCCCCGCAATGACACGACCCGTAGCAACAACCCCATCCTGAACGTTCCTCTGAAGGCTTGCCGCAACACCCACCAGAGGGGGAGACGCCCCCTTTGTTGGTGCCGGGTTCCGTGCAAATTCTTCAAGTTTAAGTACCGCTTCAGCCTAGGTATGCGTTACTGGGGTTTTCCAAACTACTCCAATGACTATTCAGACCATCGTCTAGACACCGCCACCTATAGGTAGCCGATAAGGAACATGTGCACTATTTTTTCCTACTTTTTCTCCTTCAAAGTACACACTAAAACCTTTCCCATGTATCAACAGTCCCCGGAACCCCTCTGTGCCTACCGCAAATGGATCGATCTTGAAATCCACCCAGAGGACCAGTGGACCCTCAACTTCGAGGAGTGGAACGTCACAAGGTCCTGTGAGATCCGGGAGGAGGACCGCCACAAGGACGAGCAAACTAAGCGTATACAATGGGAGACGAAAGCTCATCTCGAGGCGTGCATGCGTAGGGAGCGTGAGGCTCGCGACCACAAGAAAAAGAGGAAAATAGCGACCAAGGCAAAAGATACCACTGAGGATTTCAACACCGAGCTCACAAGGAAGGGAAAATGACCCCGGTCCACATAATAGGTCGTACGAGCTGTTGGGTTGGTTAGTCGCACATGATACTCTATATTATGCATGTAATCAAACCGTACACGGCATGTCACTCCCAACTGTATTATGAAGTCTATTTTAATTCAGGCAATCTTATTTTCTCGTCTTTTTGCATTCAATTTTTTTCATAGCAAGTCATCCGATAATATTAACAAATTAGTTTTTTCCATGTATGAATTCTCGGTAACATCACAATATCACTTACCCTCATACTTACCGATCGTTCTAAGTTCAATCGTTTTAAAAAACTTTCACGAATTTTTTGCGCTACAACAACATGCAACAATCATAAACTCTTATTACGAATCCAACAGATTATCGCACAGCCATAATGTACAAAATTCAAACGCATTAACCACACTGCGTCTTGTTTGCGATCATTGCACAACCCGACAATCTGCAGATGTTGTCGCCCGGTAGCCCAACAGCTAGGCGACTAGAGCCAATTTTTGTAAAAATATTCGCGCGGGTATATTTATGTTATTTCGAATAAAAAACATAACATTTATAAAAAAATCTACTTCATTCGGCTTGACTTGGCCGAGCTCGTGGGCGATGACGGCGATGGCACTAGAGGCGCCAACGGCCCAAGCGCTTAAGACCGACCCCTATGGCAAGCAACGCTACCCACCTCATCTCTCGTCCCTATAAATGCCGGATTTCTCTTCCCGTTTGAGAGGAACATCAGGTGAGGCCCCTACTTCCGAATATCTTCCTCTTCCCTGGTTGGATCTTGATGGTACTGGAATCGCCTCTCGTTGTGTTCTTCATCGACTTTGGCAGCAGGGAAGTCCAAATTTTCTCCTCTTGGGCATTACCCGACTAGCTCCTTGCACTATTTCTTCTTTGAAATAGTCGCTAGGAGATTTGGGGCTTTTGTCTCTGAGGGATAAATCTAGCTGGCTCTTGATCGATTTAAGGGGAGGAATGGTGTGTTTGGTGATTGATGTTCTACGGTGCTCTTGGCCGGAGTACCTCGGTTGGTCTTGTGCGGCATACTCTATTTACAAATTTGAATTTAAACATCCTGAATTTATATTATTTCAAATTTTATTTGGTTAAGAATATTTTTATTTATGAGTTTATCTTTGGTTTATTTTATTTAAATTTTTAATTTGTGTAATTTAAATTTACTTAATTTTAGATTAAGTGGTAGTAGTTGCCATAAACTTTGTGATAGGAGAGGCATTACGTATAGTATCAAAACAAAAGTTACTTGGATTTTAGACTTAACGGCTAGGAAATAATGCAATGGCACGGTGGACCAATTGCGTAGAAGGAATAACGAGTTATTCAATAGCAGATAGTGAATTGGAGAGTAATTAATTGGCATATGAAAGATTTTTTTTGGTAAAAGAAAGTGAAAGAGGCCCGAGAGGCTGAGAATTTGTGCACATACATCAAATGGATATGAATTATCCATATTATTCCACTACTTTTTTTCAAACACCCAGTACACGAGGGAAAACTAGATGAGCGAAGTTTGATGAAAAATGACGAAATCACCACTAAGACATCGCTACAATGGGCACGCCGCTACCACTCGAAAGAAAATCCTCATAAATAAGACACGCAGGACCAAATCTGGGGTTTAAATCCTGGTGGGCCAGAGGTACAAGTACAACCACCTCCACTAGCCACCTAAGCAAGGCTTAATTATCCATATTATTGTATTCATAAGATACACATACAATTTAAAATTTCCCGCACTGTTCTCTCTCCTATTTATATGTTAATTTTGCATTAAAAAATATGTAAATATGATATGAGCTTTTGCCATTCAAAATATTTATTTTATCTGATCCATCCACATCCATATCCAAATTCGACAAAACATTTTATTGCAGTAACTAGATCGATGAGTTTTTTAGTTTAATGTAAATTCATGTTCTTTTGGTGAAACATATAAATTTAGATAAATTAGATTGATTAAGTATGCTTTGTACGAGGATAAAGTATTTTAGATATCTTGCTACTACATAAATTACAGGACATGAGAATGACAGAATTCATCCGAATTGAGTAGACTACAGAATTCAATCGAATTGAGTAGATTCCTTGATTGAAAAATCGTATTCTTTACATTCATGAATACTCGAACATGTTAATCCTTATTCTTTTGAGTTGCGATTGATAGCTTATACTGTTACTGATGACTTTTGTCTGCGCTTTTCAAGATAGCAGACATACCGACACAAACATTACATACAGTTTTGGGCTCATGAAGCTATTTAGAGAAGCGACTTCAAGAAACCATCCTATTTATTTCGGCTTCTAAAGAAGCCAAAGGCAAAAGCAACAAAAAAAGGGGCAAAAAACAAGTTGTATGCGCTGAACACAATGGGTGGGTTATTTTTGGTTAATAACTTATGACTTGTCCCAAACAAATAAACATAACAACTTCGTTATCTTTTCAAAATGGTTTATCGTGATAACCTTTTCAAAACAGTTTATCAGCATTCAGTCCGTTTGTACGAGCGCTTACACTATGGCCAAAAGCCATCAGCAACAGCCAAAAGAAACTCACCCTGTATAATGCATACAGATGAAATTCAAAATACATCAGAGCAACAGCCAACAGAGCCAGCACAGACATCAAAACATCCAAACTCACGAGTTACCAGCACACACAACGCAACATAAGAACGTAAGCGGAATAGTGCAGTTATGCAGAAGGGAACAAAAGACCAGCATCCAGTATTGTATGCCAGATACGAAAAAAAGGAAACAAATGATAAGATTGAAAAGACACAAGCCAACTATTTCGTACTCAATGCTTAGAAAGATCAGCATCAATTCTACCAGGGCTGAGACATTTAACGTGATGCAAAGAAATCCCAAACCTACATTCTACAAATGATTGAATGCTAACATATTAATGTGACGAAAAGAAACAAGTCATTTGCAGGTGATCGATTTCAACCCGCGATCGGAACATGACTAAAAGTAAACCGCCTCAAACCAACAAGTCTAAAATTTCTCAGTTTGTATGGCCATCATCTATTGCAGGCTACCAGATAAATGCTTTACATCCTGAGTTATTAGTTGATGGCTACCACTGCAACAATACCGACACATTTTTGTTCCAGAAAGCAAGCCCAACATCATACAATAAATAGCAAAGCACAATCAGTAGTACCATACTAAATCACAGACCATCAAGAATAAGCCATCGAAACATTGAGGCACTTCGACATCCTTTATCCTTGCGAGTCTTGATCAAAATAGCAATCATATTCAAATCAGTAATTCAGTATCATGCGCCATGATGCGCCACACTAATAAGATAGGTTCGATCAAATTCTAATATTTAAGCATAACACCTACCATATCTGCATCGTGCGCCCTGATGTGCCACACTAATGAGATGGGTTTGATCAAATTACTACACATTTAAGCATAACATCTACAAATGAAAACATATGTTAACCAGAACAGCGATGGGCAACAAGCAACTTATCAATAGAATCACTCTCGACACATGGCAAAATCATACTTCAAATACAGATTCATGAAAAAAATTCCAAATCAATCTATCAAGTATCAATGATCAAGTCTGTAAGCTTGAAACACATTCAATTCATAGATACAGCAGGATAAATCTAACATACATATTCAATTCATTAGAGGAACTGCTTCAATGGTTATAGACGACATAACTGAGAAATCTTCTCAGTAGGATGGGGGACTGTGTGTACAATGTAACTATCTTAGGTCGCTATCTTAATGCGCACATTGGTTCCAACACAAATTTTTTTTACTTATGAATGTCAAATTACATGACCTTTATTCAAATCCAACAATGTAAACAAATAAACAGATAAATCTAGTGAATCTTAATAGCTAGCAGAATCACACACATGCATCGCACGCAATGAAAGCTCTATATTGCATCCAAACAAACATATGTTAGACAAGTCAATTTACTAATCTCACACACTTGCCACCAATAAAGCAATACTTAACTCTAATCAAATATCTCAATAAGCTTCTTTTAACAGATCCATACTAACATCAAGATACCCTCACAAACGGGCACTAGTACGATTACATCAGGATATTTTGGATATACGAAAAGCCAACTGCTACTTAGAGAAAGAGAAGAAATTTCAGCTTTGGAAGGAAATGGCTGTACCGTCCCGCCGGCGCCGTTGCAGGTTCAGAAGCGGAGCTTGGTGAAGAACCACCTGTTCTTGCCGGTCTTGAACCGCTCCTCGAGGCGCGCCTTGGCTGCCTTGCAGGCGACGACCTTCTTGTCCCTGGTGGCGAGCGCGTCGGGGCCGGCGGTGACGTCCTTGAGGTCGACGTCGAGGGTGTAGCGGGTGGGCATGAGGTGGGTGAAGTTGACGAGCTTGAGGAAGCACTTGACGCGCGACTTCTTGGCCGTCTTCTTGGCCGAGTCCTTGCGGATCACCTTCTTGGGGTACTTGGCGAGGCCGGCGACGAGGCAGTGGCCGTAGGGGCGGTCGCGTGTGCCCTCCTCGATGGATTAACCTATTTTTATTTTTAAAAAATAGGAATACAAAAACTTTCTGATGGATTAACCTATTTTTATTTTTAAACCTATTTTTATTTTTAAATTTCGAGTGAAAATAAGCAAATAGTGAAAATATGATGTGGGCCGTTGGATGAACCAGCGAGCGTCCAGATTGAGGGGACACGGAGGAACAGGCGCAGGAATGGGAAGCCCGTTCGGGGCGGGTGAGGAGACGCTAGGGTTTGAGGATGCGGAATGACGAGTTTGCCCTTGGGGCTCGTTGGATGCGGATCGGACGGGTGCGCGTGGGGAAGCGGGCTGTTGGGCCTGGCCCCGGATGTCAGAGCCCAATCTTCAGTTGAGCACGTGGTGGGGTTTAAAATAGGAAAAGAGAGCGAGTGGTGCTGAAATGGGCCGTGTTCCGAGGAGGCGCCGTTGAAGTCTCCGCAGGCCCATCTTAGCCTAATATGTCATCATGATAAGATGGCGTTGGGCCCATCTCTGTGAGGCCTATGGATCGTCCGGCCCTGGCCCAGCCGCCCTCGAGTTTTTGATCCCTCGCCCCGCCTCCAACTCGTTGTCGCGCTCGTCTCGCCCCCAACGCTGCCAGACACACACCGATGCTGTAGAAAGGCCTCGACGCCGCCAGAGAAGCCACCACCGCCGTCGACCTCGACAGCAGAGACATACTGCCACCGTCGGAGAAGAGAGACGCGAATGCCCCGCGTCCTCCTTCGGCGGACTGAGTTAAATAAATCTTGCGCGTCTAAAATTGCCATGTCCGAAACGAGCTCGTGGCCGGCGGAGGCAGACGGAGGTGGAGGCGGCGCCCACGATAGTTCCCAGGCGGAGTGGCGGCGGCGGCGGGTGCGTGTGGCGCGTGCGTCTTGGCCAATCTGCCCCCTCTCTGTGCTTGCGTCTCGTCGGCCGGCGGCGGCTAGGGATTCAGTACGCGGCGGCGAGGTGGACGGCCGACAGTATTCATCGCGCGGGGACAAACTTCAACTCGGCGTAGGCGACGGAATTCGTGATTGGATGCACGGGCTGACGCGAGCCGCGGGCGGTTTTGATAGGTGCGGCGGCAGCGGCTAGCCGGCCGACGAGAGCTGGGACACGCACAAGAAGAGTCGCGAGTCCGAGTGCGAGTGGAGACGGGGCGGGGTTAAGAAGAGGCGCTGGGGGTTTGATAGGTGCGGCGGCGGCGGCGGCTCGCCGGTCGATGACCGCTGGGACACGTCTAAAAAGAAAAACGACGGTGATGAGGAGCAGGCTGTCAAGCCAGGCCTCCGCCGCGGTAGGCTAGTTCGCTAGAGAGCGAGAGCGAGATCGAGACTGGGGATGACTGATGAGAAGGGGTGGCTGTACGCTGGGCCCATCTTCCTGTGCGTGTCGCCTGAGCCCAGCGAGCTCCCGATCCCCTTCCTCCTGCTGGCCGCGCACTAGAAGCCTTGGCTTAGTTGTCTGTTGGTACTGGTTAGTAGTCCCTTCTACGTTGGTTATAATTAAGATACGGTGTTAGTAGTTAGTTATATATAAGACTAGTAAGTTGCTTCTACGTTGGTCATAATTAAGATACGGTGTTAGTAGTTAGTTATATGTAAGACTAGTAAGTTGCTTCTACGTTGGTTATAATTAACAATATATGGTGTTTGTAGTTAGTTAATTATATGTAAGATATTTATTTTTGAGAATGGTGTTCGTCAGTTTAGACACACCGTCCTATGGATTGGTAACAGGGAGAGTTAGAAGTTAGAACTTAGGGGGTGTTTGTGCTGGTTGCGGATAATATTCTTTTGGCTAAAAATAAATAGTAGCGAGAAGCTATATATTCATATTAACTTCTGACTTCTTCAAATAGAAATCAGATACAAAAATCAATACAAACACCACCTTAGAAGCGGGGATACTCTACAGTCCCACCCCCCATCCCGTTTAATTCCCATCCCCAGCCGCTAGTGATTTTGCGGGCGATGGAGCCCCATTTAGGAACTCAAAATTTCAATACATGGATTGATTGGAACGAGTCATATAGCGATATATCACTGATATATGATATCATAAAAAATTATAGAATTGTAAATCACACAAAACATGCTAAATAAGATATAAAAACAAAATTTTTTTTCATGTCCTATGTTATCTTCACTGTTGCATCCTGATTACCCAAGCTACAACCCACACCTAGTTTGCTCTCTAGTTGAACGTATCAACTGAAGTTTGTCTACTTGATTGTCATGCATCAGGTATACAACCGAACTACGACATGAGCCCATTCAAACTACGACATGCGCCGGTTGGTGTATGAAGAGAATTTTGATGTATCAGATGGATTACTTCTGTACAAGTGAATCCCAATGCTGCTGCTAACTTCCATAAAGCAAGAAGCATGACTTCTGCAGGCATAGCTAGAACAAGCTATAGAGTGAAAACTAGAGCGATTCTGTCCAACAAAGGCGAAGATTAAGATGAGAGTGCTCCGTAAAAGAGTTTCCTAGAAGTAACACGACATGATCATGCTGCCTTAAACATGGAATACGAAGGAGCGACATGAGTTCTCGCTTCTTCTCTTCGGCCGGCGGAACGCCGCGACGAACGATGCGCTTCTTTACATAAGCAGAAGCCTTTGCGGCATCTTCACGCACTGCGGCTATACGACTGAGGAGTGCTGTGGTCTTCTCCAACCGAGTTGAACTTGCCTCAAAGCTCTTCTCTTCTGATGCAAGCAGAGCCTTCAGTTCCTTGATCCTCTCATGCTGCTGCTCCTTCCGAATAACCAAAGCATCATGCTGCTCCTCAGCAGTGGTACCAAGTTCGTCGAGGTCCTTCAAAGCTTTGGGGACAGACCCTTGGATAGCGGCAGCTTTCTGTAACACCTCCTCAATCTGGTGTTCATAGCTTTCAACAAGGAGCTCTTGGAGTTGCTCCAAGGCCTCCATAACCCGCTTCAATCCTGCAGTCAGTCCCACAGTCTTCCCATTGGAGAAGAATTCTGTCCAACGGCTCAGAACTTCGCCAACCTCTTTGGTAAGGTTACGCTTATCGAGCATCTTGATGGGTTCCACATCCACCTTGGCATATCTGAAGAGTCTCTGTTTGGATGGATCAAGGATGTCAGTTTCCTGCAGAACAATATCAGAAATTTTATCCTGCCCGATGGAGGCCGCCCCGGGAAGCTGATGAGCAAGGAAAACATCGTTGGCTAACTTCTCAAATTCTTCGAGACGACTATTGATGTCAGAGTCTATGTTCTGCACTGCTGCTTCCAGATTCACGTGTGTACTCCAACCATTGCCCGCTGTATCTCTACTACTTAAAAGACTTAGTTGGTGACCGTGCGTTCTTCCTCCCCTCCCACTGAAGAAATCAAAGTGAAATAGTTCGATATGTAGCCGTCAGCTTCCTCCCAAAACACAACGCACAATCACCGCCTCACTCCAACTAATGCCTCATTCCCCAATTCCTTCCACTGCCCCCTCCACTGCGATCCCAACGATGTCTCCCCCCCCGCCGCCATTCAAATCATCATGCTCGATCCGCGGTCACCAATGGCCAACCTCAAAGATGGCAATTGAAACTAGCTTCCCTAGCACGAGCGCAACCTAATATGGGTCGAACTTCCTTAAGGTGGTGGCTGGAGAGACTAGCAGTGGGTCTTGGACCACCACCGCACCGACAGTTGGGGGAGGCGGATCGAGGGCCTGCACCGCCACCCCAACTCACACTAGCACCATCGCCCGCCACCGACCCTCCTCCGCCGCCGCCACCAAACCCGCCCCTCTTGCTCTGCGCCCACCCCTCCGCCTCGCCGCCTCATCCAACCGCCTCACCTCCTGTGTTTGGTCACCGCCTTAGCCCACCACCTCGCCTCCCAGGCCTGGTCACCACCTCCTCACCGTGCCACCCCTTCCACCCCGCCGCCCATAGCCCTCTCTTCCGAGCAGCCCCCACTTTTGCAGACTCCTCCTTGGTCACCCTACTGCGGCCATCATTGCATTTCAGAGCCCTGCCTCCTTTCTCGGTCCTCTTACTGATGGCATCCTCAAATATTCCTGAGCCACTGTCATGGATCCCTTTTCTCTCCTAGCGTGTGCATCCGTGCTACTAGGGATGGAAAACGGTAAATGATAATCCGTTTTATCTGTTATTCGTATCCGAGAAAACACCAACGTGGTAAGCAAAATCTGTATTCGAGAATGTTCATATTCGTATTTGAGAATGTTCATATCCGTATTTGAGAATGTTCGTATTTGTATTCGAGAATGTTTATATTCGTATTCGTATTCGAGGCTCTTCAACTCATTTCCATTCCTAGCGACCTCCCCGGTGATGATTATAAGAAGCAATCTTCTGATGAACCAAGATTCACAAGCAAAAAGTGAAAATTACTTTGCACAATTTTCAACTCTATGCGCTACACTGCTAGCTCATGTAGACGTGTAGTCATATTACATAATTTCGTTCTACCGAGATTTGTTACAAAAGTTTTAGGATATTCACATTTGACAGCATTAAGTACATATTCGATTTAAATTTGTATTCGTATTCGAGAATATTGGAATTTACATTTGTATTCGTTTTAAAAATATGAATTTTTATTCATATCCATATTTGTTTTAAAAATACGGATTTATATTCGTATTTGAGACTATTCGATTTGTATTCGATCCGTTTCCATCCCTACGTGCTATGATGGATCTGGCTACAAGCTCAGTAGTTTCGAGAACGAACATGGCTGCAATCTTAGCAATTGCAAGCGAGACGTGTTTGAACGGCGGTTACATCGAGGTACGCTGTTTCCTATTTATTCCTAGGGATGGGAAACAAGAATGATAATTTGTTTTATCCAATATTCGTATCTAAGAAAACACGAATGTGGTAAGCAAAATCAATATTCGAGAATGTTCGTATTCGTACTCGAGAATGTTCATATCCGTATTTGAGAATGTTCATATTCATATTTGTATTTAACAATGTCCGTATTCATATTTGAGACTATTCAATTTATATTCAATCCGTTTTCATCCCTGCCGATCTAGTTGGGGATGATTGTAGGAAGCAATTTTCTGATGAACCAAGATTCACAAGTAAGAAGTAAAAATTACTTTACATAAGTTCCAACTCTATGCGCTACACTGCTAGCTAGAGTAGACGTGTAATCATGTTACATAAAATTATTCTACCGAGATTTGTTACAAAAGCTTTAGGATATCCGCATTCGACCGAATTAAGTGCATATTCGATTCGAATTCATATTCGTACGACATTCAATTCGTATTCAAGAATGTTCGAATCCGTATTCATTTTAAAAATATGAATTTGTATTCATATTTATTTTAAAAATATAAATTCATATTTGTATTTGAGACTATTCGATTCGTATTCGATCCGTTTCATCCCTATTTGTTCTTATCCTTCGTTTTCTTTGCTTCTTCTCCGTCTTCCATCTCTTTGTACCTTCTCCTGTTTCTTCCTCTGTTTGCACACTTACCGGTGTTCGAGTATCTGGTGTAACCAAGCATTGGAAGGGACCTTCTCCTGTTTCTTTTGTTTGCATCATGAAGTGACTCGCTGTGAGGGGAAGAACGCCAACAGCGAGGTGAGTCAAATCAGACTTTGTAGTATCATCCCCTCTCTTTAAGACATTTTGTCGCGCTCACGTTCCTCTGATGATCATCGTAGTGCCATCACCACCTTCACTCGACGGCCACTACCCACTACACCATGACACACAATTGAGGTCTGCAAGTCCATCGGTAAATATATGTAAATTCGGCAAATTATCTGTGGCAATTATAAAAAAAATCAAGGTCAAACTGTCTGCCGGTGAAAAGGCGTATGAGGGGTGGAGTGTCTGTTGGTAATAACCTAGTCTGCCGGCAAACTGGTTGATGCTTAATTAGATTTTTGAATTGTACAGGCTGGAGAAAAATTGATTCTACTTTTTTTTCACTAGCGCAAATTACCTGCAGACGTCGCAAGCGCAAACAACATGTGTCACATTTGTCTCTAACAGTCTAACTCGTGGTCTTCACTGGCAATGTGACAGAGTTATAGTTTCGTGAGAACTTTGGCTTCCAAATATGTAGCTTCGTGAAACTCAACTAAAATGTGAACTTTTGCTCTTAGATCTGTAGTTTTGTGAAACTCAAACTAAAATGTAGTTATGTGATAGTTTTGACATAAAAGTTATAATTTTGCTAAATTTACCCTTGTAGTTTATTTTTATAAGGTGTCCACACTCCACACATTTGAGATTCAAACTCAATTTGAACTTGAAATTGACATTTTAAATGAGGAGCACTAAACTACTCATAGCTTAGATCATGAGTAAGAATTAGCTTTTTCTCAAGACTTTCTCATGTTAATATGGTAATCAAACTATAAACATTTACATAATTACACTTAGATCATGACTTATTATCTCTACTAATATAACATAAGAATTTGTCCGTTCACCTTCCCCTCCTGACTCCCGTACACACGCGCAATGCGCCTCCCCACCATGTCAATGCCGGACGCAAGCAAAGTAAGAAAATTGTGCGTCTGCATGTAGTTCCTTACTTTTGTCAGTTAGAACTCGCGGCCCGTTCGCTCCACTCTACTTGCTCACAGTGCACCGTCTCGGCCTCTTAGCTGCTGCAACAACCACCACCAACAATTCCTCCTCGGCCTGCTCCCGCAACTACTCTCCTCCTCGCACTCCTCACTGCTGCCGCCTTTCCGCCCTCCAGCGGCGTGGAGATCCACTCCAAGTCCCTAATTGAGTGCTACGCCCACGAATCGAGGGCCGACAGAGGCTGGTGGAGGCATGCAGGGAGAGACCCGACCGACCCTATCGATGGGTGGCGGCGGTGGCTTCAATCCCTCCACCCCGAGACTTTCCTCTTGTTCTTGCTCCTCCAGTCTGACGTCTTTGCCTCCATCCCGTCCGCCCTCGCTGACACTTGTTGTGACTTCATATTGGGTGATATAAACCATTGTACTGCATAAAAGGTTGTAATCGGATGGTCAGGTCCTTCTTGTCACAAAACGATGATATTGCTAATGACTACCTACTGAGAATGACATGTCCAGTGTATGGTAAGGAAATGTATGCATACATTTTTTTGTGTCATCACTCTTGTTTGATAATATGTATCGTATTTTTTGGACTCCAATGCAACTAGGGTGTCACCAAGGGCGGACGGGATGGAGGCGAAGACGTCGGATTGAAGGAGCAAGAACAAGAGGAAAGTCTTAGGGGTGGAAGGACTGAAGCCACCGCCGCCACCCGTCGACAGGGTCGGGAGGGTCTCTCCCTGCATGCCTCAACTAGCCTCCGTCGGCCCTCGATTTATGGGCACAACGCTCGATTCAGGACTTGGAGCGGATCTCCACGTTGCTGGAGGGTGGAAAGGTGGCAGTAGTGAGGAGCACGAGGAGAGTGGTTGTAGGAGCAGGCCAAGGAGGAACTGTTGATGGTGGTTGTTACGGCGGCGAAGGGGCCGAGATGGTGCGCTGTGCACAAGTAGAGTGGGCCACAAGTTCTAGCTGACAAAAGTAAGAAACTACACGTAGGCACACGGTTTTCTTACTTTGCTTGCGTCCGGCGTAGACGCAGAGGAGAGGCACACTGCACGCATGAACGGACAATTAGCAGAGAAAAGAGTCATTGAATACATACAATCTACACTTCAATGCTTCAATCCTTCTCACTGAACTAAAAACAATCTGCACTTGAAAGCCATTTTTGGAAGGGCAGATCACATAGAGCAACAATCAAAGCTTTGGAATGAGATAGCAAGAAGCCAACAATAACAGACCAAAACACATCCAAGATAAGGCCCTAGATCTGTACTAGAACCGTGCAAGATTTTGATGCATTACAATTTACAAGTTTCCAATCACACAAAACTTCAAACTCTTTGAGCCCAGACAAGAACAAATGCTGTAAGCACAGAGCAGATTGATCCCTTCATCTTTGAACTCATTCTTTCTTGCTTGCTTTTTTTTCTTCTACCTGGAGAAAGAAACCAAACAACACATCAACAGAGCAGAGCTCTCAGCGCCGCTCGTCATGGTTGCTAGAGGATATCCAATATCTGACCTAAAACTTGAGTATATCTTGGGATTTCTACCAAATCAGGGTCTAGGTTGTTAAGAATATCATGTACACATTGAAGATTTTGAACAATTACTGAAAGTCTTTGAGCGTTCCTATTGGCGGAAGGGGTACGATGATTCGAGTTTTAGCCCAAGTTCTCTACTTGCTCCATGTAACTTAGCAAGCGCGAAAGGGTAGGAATAGGCGGATTATATGATCGATGTCTACCAGTTGTGTTATTTTCGACTTCTCAAGTGATGCAGGTGCGTTCGTACCATCCCGACCAATGGATCGTGAGGGGATCAGTCGTGGAGAGTCATGTATGGCATATGTGGTAGTATCACCGATTGCATTAACCCCGTGCTTCTAGTAGGAATTTCCCAATGAATTCCCATTGAAATTGGAGGAGAGCCTTCCATCGCTTTGGAAAGGATATTCCACGATGGAGAACAATTGGAGACCACTATTTTATGAGGGGCTATGTGGTAGACTCAATCTAATCCAGCGAATAGTCTATCGAATGGTGAGTATTATTGTCTTCACCGACTTTCTATTGGGGTAAACTCATCAACACCATGACTAGGTGTGGATTGGCTCCCATAATACGTAAGAGCTATTGGCAAATAGCGGTCGTCCACGACTTCATTGAGAGCAGGGTTCACGTTACCGGTTTCAAAAATTTACTAGAGGGTCTAGTTAGACCAGTTTAACCAATTTTCAGAATTTTTGAAATATTTAGGGTCAAAAA
>JAYGGG010000415.1:0-74949 GCA_036346245.1 Bonia amplexicaulis | reverse complement strand
CCCAACGAGGAGCCACTCGTCGGGTTCGATGCTGCGTGGCTCGGTAGTATCGATGCAATTACCCATCGTGCGGAAACGCCGCGGCGCGCCGTTGTCACTATGGTCGAGCCCCGACGGAATGTGCGAAGGTGGAGTGCAGTGCTTGACTTGAGCACTACTGGTGTCGTCGGTGGCGTTCATGGGCGTTCGGGGTGACGCCACAGCTTCCTCTTCTTTCTCCAGGGACAGGACCGCAGGGGATACAGGAGCGTTCGGCTCGTCGCCACCCAAGACACCGCTGACCGTGTACTCCACGGTGAACGCCTCAGGGCTGGCGTCGTTGTTCGCCTCCTAATTCCAGCCTTTGGTCTCATCAAACACCACGTCGCGGGTCACAAGGAGCCGGCCGCCCACCGGATCGTACACCCGGTAGCCTTTGGAGCCCGGCTCGTGCCCGACGAAAACCATCTTCATGCTCCGGTTGTCAAGCTTTGCGGCGTGCGGGCGTCTGACCTTGACATGAGCGAGGCAACTGAACGTGCGCATGAAATGCACAACCGGTTTCTTGCCATGCCAAGCTTCATAAGGCGTCATCCCGGTGACGCTCTTCGTCGGCGAAGGGTTCAAGATGAACACGGCAGTGCTCACCGCCTCCCCTTAGAAGGTGCTTGGCATCTGCTTCGCTTTAAGGAGACAGCGCGCCATGGCCATCACTGTTTGATTTCGGTGCTCCACGACCCCGTTTTGTTGTGGCGAGTACGGCGTCGTGAGTCTGCGGTGAACGCCCTTCTCCGCGCAATACCGCGAAGGTCACCGCCGTGAACTCGCCTCCTCGATGCATGCGTAGCGCACGGAGTTTCTGCCGCCTCAACCTCGGCGCGGCTTGGAACTTCTTGATCGCGCCGCCGCCTCGTCCTTCCCGACAATGAAGACCACCACATATAGCGGCTAGCGTCGTCTCATTAGTAGGAGAAAGTACCGCCTGCTGCCGCGGGTCGCCGGAGTGATTGGCCCGCAAATGTCACCGTTGACGAGATCAAGTCGGCCCTTCGCGCGGCACTTGGCCTCCAGAGGGAACGACGAGTCGACTTGATCCAGCAGCGGAAGCCCACGCACCATGCCGCCACGCCCAAGGTTCTTCAACCCCTCGAACTCAGGTGGCCGAACTGCTCATGCTAGTGCCACGCATCGTCATTCACGTGCGCCAGGAGCGAGATCGGTCGAGCGAGCGTGAGGGTGATTTTGTACAGTCGATTCGCTGATCGTCGTACCTTGGCAAGAAGCTCCCTTCTTGGATCACGCACATGTAGTACGTCGTCCTCGATCAACACTTGGCACCCGACCTCGTCGAGTTGACCCAAGCTAATGATGTTGCTGCGCAGACGTGGGATGAAGTGTATGTCCGACAGCACACGATGGCGTCCACCCTGTGCCGTGAACATGATCGTGCCGCGCCCGAGGATGTCCACCATTGATCCATCGCCGAACTTCATCGTGCCCGTGATGTCGCGGTTCAGCTCGGAGAAGGCCGCACCGTTTCCCGTCATATGGTTCGACATGCCTGTGTCGAGGTACCACACGCCGTCATCCTGGCCACCTGTGTGGTTGTCGATGTCACCCAACTGCGCCGTCGCGCGTTCTTCGTTGAGGAAGACCCGTTCGCCAACGTGCACAGGTGCGGCGCGCTCTAGGAGGCGCACGAGCACCGGTGAAAGAGAGGCCACCTGGGCCATCAACATGGATGGCTCATCGTCGCCGCCCTCCTCCGCCAACAGCGCTGCGGCCGCTGCCTCGTCTCTCTTCTTCTTCCGGCACTCTCGGGCCCAATGCCCAGTTTTCCTGCAATACCTGCACGTATCCTTGTCGATGACCTTGCCGCCACCGCCCTTGCGTGGGTCGTCGATCCGCTAGGTGGTGCGCGCGCTCGTGGCGTGACCGAGCCGCCGCTTCGTACCACTTCGGCTGGCGCTAGTGCTTCGCCGCGCGACACCCTCCTTGTCGCGCTTGCGTAGGCGACGGATGAGATCCTCCTCCTTCGACGAGAAAGCGTGGGAACCCGCTCTCGGCCGCGCCGCGCCGAGCATTGCTCCACGGACCGGAGACGGCGTAACCTCCTCGATGGACAACTCCTAGGCGTCCGGCGCTCTCGATTGAGATCACGACCTGCATGAACCGATTAGGGACCACCTGGAGCAACTTGCGAATGACCTCGGTTTCGTCGATCTCGTCGCCATGGAGACGTAAGTTGTTGGCGAGGCCCTAATTCACATCAAGAAGTCATCCACGTTCTCGCCTTCCTTAATTGCGATGTTGTTGAAGTCGCGCCGGAGCTTCTGCGTGTTTGCCACTCGAACCAGCTCGACGCCCATCCGCATGACCTTGACCACCTCCCACGCCTCCTGCGCGGTCTCCTTGCTGCCGATCAAGCTCAGCATCTCCATCAGGACCGAGTGAGCGATCGCTGCTAGCGCCAGCCGATCCTCGCCATACTCAACGCCGCCGGGTTCAATTGCACCCGACAGGCCTTGTGCCTGCAAGTTGATGTGCATCATCACCACCCACTCTGGGTAGTTGGTCTTCGTTAGCATCAGGTATTGGACGGACGCTGATGACTCCTTGACGGTGCGGTGGACGATGATCGGCCGCTCATATTGTGCCTGCCCGCGCCCACGTCGCGACGATGGCAACTGCGAACGGTGCCTGTGGCTGGGCGGCGCACTCCCGCGGCGCTGAGGGGAGTCCAACATCGCCGCTCCCTAGAACGAAACGGGGCTCTGATACCAATTGTTGTATTTCGATGCGCGAAGTTCTGCAGGTGCAAAGTCCCTACTTCGCTTGTCGTGCGAAGTCTCCGACTTCAGAGCGGAGCCCTGGTCTTCGACTTCAACTTCGAAGTCCTACTTCGAAGGAGTTGAAATCTTGAAGTCTCGGTCTTGTTGTGAACCTCTGGACCTTCGCTGTGTAAAGTCCTGGACTTTAACTTTGAAGGCCTCAATTTTCGCCTGTCAGTGTCTACACTCGATCTCACTCCGAACAACTCAAGAACAGTATAGCTCACACATGATTTGGCGCTGCAGAACTTGGCAGCTTTTCAAGTTACTTTCTCCCTTTATATAGCAATTGAACAAGAGAAACTGACCCACTAATTACCTGAGAAATTGAACTACTAATTACCAAGAAAAACTGACCTGCACTATGTGCACGACATGCACTGCTTCAAGATGCATTATGGACGGCAGACATGCAGACTAAAAGTAGTAACTGACATGCAAAATAACTAGATTAGCTAGCATATTACCACTTTATCACGGTATCACCTATGTTTGTTTTATCAAATATGAAAGATATTGCTTCTGAAAGTGTAGCATATATTGCAAAATTCATAATAAAAGTAAGCCAAGTACACTTGCACTTCTATGCCAATCACACAATAAGTAATTTTCATGTATGAAATATATTGAAAAGCATGTGAGCTAAGAAAAGATTGATGGGAGCAATAGCAAAATTGAGGCAAAGGAAAAAATAGTTGGGTTTGCAAAGAATGCATAATACAGGCTGCAATGTGGTAATTCGAGTTCTCATGAACAATTATTTTTTCTGGAGAATAATTCTCTATGCAGCCAAAAAGACTTTGAGATCTGAAGTGTCCAACTTATTTTTTTTAAGAGAATATCGATGTTAGTGCAAATAAGATGTGTTACTAATCACTATCACAATTTACACACGATTTTGTTTGAAATGTTTCAAGGTGTCAAACTGTCAACCCTAAGTAACTTTTCTACGAATAATATGATCTGGGGGGAAAGAATTATAGGGCGGTAATCTACTGTAATATATTACCTTTCCAAGACAAAGACAAAGTGCAACTCTTTGCAGCTCCCCACCAGAAAGATTTGCAACCTGCCTGTCCATGAGTTCCTCAATTTTCAGTGGATTCATGACATCAGATCTGAACTGAGCTTGAGTGTATGATCCAGGTATTTTCTTGTGTAGAAGGTCCCTCACTGTAGAGCTATATTTAGACATCAACTCCTGAGGTTTGTATGAGACAGTGCATGCAGGCATGTCAACTTCTTCATCACCAACTTTGTCT
Source organism: Bonia amplexicaulis (assembly GCA_036346245.1). NCBI lineage: Eukaryota > Viridiplantae > Streptophyta > Magnoliopsida > Poales > Poaceae > Bonia > Bonia amplexicaulis. The sequence goes on along the minus strand of JAYGGG010000415.1, from coordinate 70,877 downwards.
GGTTTCACTTGTCCTGCCTAAAAACTCAGAAAAGAGCAATGATGAGAATACTACTAAAGTATTTCTTCAGGTCAAGGTTCCAAAAACCGTTACCGGGGTAAATCCTGGCTAGGGCGATGCATCGTAACCGAAATACCGGCCAAATTTCACGCATTAAAATTTGAATTTGAAATCGGTAACCGAAAAAACCGGCCGGTTACCGCCAAAAAACCGGAGAAAAACTGCTAAAAACTAGAAAAACCGTTAAAAACCAGTTTTTTAAATTTGAAATTAGAAATTCCTAATACATCATAGAAAAAAGTATGAAGTCAAGCACGGGAGATACATATATCTTCCTAATATATTCCATTATTGCTAAACAATGTAAACATTATTAGGGAAATTAACTGTTACATACAAAATTTTAAATTTGAATTAAATATAAAACCGTCGGTCTAATACATTCATAGCACAAAAAACATGAAGTCAAGCATGGGAGCTGCATGTATCTTTCTAATACATTCCATTAGTATTAAACAATGTAAATATCATTAGGGAAACTAACTGTTACATTCAAAATTTTAAATTTAAATTAAATAAAAAACCGCTGGACTAATACATTCATGGCAAAAAACATGAAATCAAGCACGGGAGGTGCATGCATCTTCCTAATACATTCTATTAGTGTTAAACAATGTAAACATCATTAGAAAAACCAACTTTTATATTCAAAATTTTAAATTTGAATTAAATAAAAAAACACGGGCTTTTATTTTCTCAGACCCCACAGGTATAATCGATTACCGGCGGTTACCGGCCAGTTACCGGTATTTGGAACCCTGCTTCAGGTCACTGCAAAGCATATTTGAGAAAAATGGTGATATACCAGCATGCGGATAAATGTTGTCTTTCCAGTACCGTTCTCACCGAGCATGACAATTATCTGGGAATGACTAAAGCTGCCTTCTGTGACTGAAAGCTTGAAACCACTTCTTGTTTTCATCATGGTAGGATACTTGTAGCATTGGTAAGTCTGACCCCCTATGATCTCCTCAGTAGATTCAGTAACCTAAGAAGCCAAGCAACATTGCATTACATTCAGAGCACACAACTAGCAAGTAAAAAATGGTGCTCACAAGCGTTTGACCACAATCATAGCCCTCACTCTAAATGTAAGTTTCTCATCACGGAAACGCAGATTTTCTGTTGGGATAAAGCCGTTTAGGAAAATGTTAATTCCTTCTCTGACTGAAGAGGGTAAAGTAACAACACCATATGCTCCTGGAGTCCCATAAAGACAGCATATGTAGTCTGATAAGTAGTCAAGAATGCTAAGATCATGCTCCACAACAATTACATAGCTGCAAAAAAGGGGGAAATGGTTTATTAGCTGCGGAGAGAATAACTCAAATGTTTCAACTGTCTTATGTTCTATAAGATGTATGTTCTATTTACTTTTTCGGTTGAAGCAAGGAACGGATAACTTGTGCAGCTTTCAGCCTTTGTTTCACATCAAGATAGCAGGATGGCTCATCGAACATATAAACATCTGCTTCCTCCATAGTACGAGCAGCGATTGCAAATCTCTGGACCTCACCACCTGATAGATCTGAGACATTTCGGTCCATAACTTGATTCAATTCGAGAATATCACACAGTGTGTCTTTCACGTGTCTCTCGTCTTTCTTATTAAGAAGGTCCCCAACTTTACCTTTGACAGATTTTGGAATGTGATCAAGGTACTGAGGTTTAATAGTTGCCTGAAACCCATTAAAGCACATTAGACAGAACGCATAACACAGCTGAATGTAACAACTACTAATACAACTATAAAATAGGCTGGAATACTGAAACGAAAGCAAGAACTGTCATTTAATTTCAAGCAATTGATAACATATATTCATGTGGACAATTGTGGGCAACTATAGTATAATCATTGTGGAGAAACATATTAATCATGACCAGCAGAGCAATTCATTTGGAGGATGTGTTGACCAATACTAGGAAATGACCAGGTATGAGGGAAATATCCTAAAATTAGGGTTACGTTAGCATATTTGCTATTTTCTTTCAAACCATCTAATGCACCTGGAGGTTAAAACAGGATTAGAAATGACTATTTGAATGAAATGTTGGTGTTAATCAAACCAAGAAACTTCATAAAATGAAAAGATTCACAAGTGACAAGTAAGAAGTAAGAAGTATAGACATACAGGACAATATAGCACAATGGCAATTAATATTAGTTTGGTAGGCCATATTTTATAACATAAAATATAGGAGAAGTACCTTCATGTTGTCTTCCAAAAGACGAGTGAAGTACTTCTGAAGTTCAGATCCACGGAAGTACCTCAAGATTTCATCCCAATTTGGGGGATCCTGCAAGGATTGAGAATAGTTTCATAACCTACATTTACTTCTACAGGAAGGGATAACAAACATCGGTCAGTTTTGCTTACTGTGAATTTACCCAAGTTGGGTTTCAACTTCCCGGCCAAAATTTTAAGTGCAGTTGATTTCCCAATACCGTTTGTCCCCACCAAGCCCAAAACTTGCCCAGGCCTTGGAACAGGCAGCCTACAAAAGATTAGAAAAGATTGAGGAAGAAGGGTTAGTTATATATGAGAAGCATAGTGCCATTAGGTATCAATAACAGCTCAGGGAAACAACATTCAGCAACTATAACAACGACAAAAGAGAAAAAACTAATATAACTCAAAAAAGTAATGAGGTGATTGAATATCATAGCTAGAGATGAGAAAGATTTGTGTACCTGTGAAGCTTAAAGGAATTTGGTCCATAGCGATGTGTCGTCTCCTTGTCAAGACCACTTGGCAAGTTTATAATTTGGATAGCATTAAAGGGACATACCTGCTTGAATAATAACACGAGAGAGATATGTTAAGAACATTGCAAATTAGGCTGGATCAATACCCCAGAGAAAACCCAAAAGGACAAGGACTTGAACCTTCACACAAATACCACATCCAATACATAGTTCCTCAGAAATTAAAGAGACTTTCGACGTTGGAGTAACTTCTATGCACTGGCGCCCTGTGAGTGTGGATAAAGAATCACAAGTCAATCTAAAACATAAATAAGGGCAAATTGAAATTACGAATGATCACTCAGTAAAATAGATAGAGAGCCAACCAATAGATAAACTATAGTGTGAAAAATAAATTCATCTAGGAGCCCAAAATTTAACTATGTTGAAATCTGAGATATGAATACAGGATTACACCCTTAATTACAGTGGACATACAGGTCAGTCTGTTCACATGTAAACTTGTATTTATGTTGTTCTCAAAGCTTCCCAATTACTCTTGGAAGCAGATAACATGATTGACTAATTTTGTTCACGTACTATGTGCTGGCATGCGCCTAATTATCAAGAGCACGTGCCTAGAACTTTTGAGATAATTTTCAACCATAATCATTAAGAAGATTCTTATCGGTGCTAAATAGGTGAATGTGAATCCAAGCCAGACCTGAATGAAATAAAACCCATGTAACCTACAAATGTAGCACAGATGTTAGAAAAATAATAACATGCAACCAGAAAACAACAATGGTTCCTTTGGCCTATCTCAAGCAAGTACAGACTCATGTTGATTCTAACTTAAAAAGTCAAGTGCCAAAAAATTCCATAAAGCTGAAGTTCCTGATAATAGTTTTGCTTATTCAGACTGGGTGGAAGAAATGTCACACCAATGTTTGCAATAACTGTCTACAAACATACAAATAGTTTTAACATTTATATAAAATAGTTTTTTCATAAAAATGGCAAGATATGTGGATGAGTGAATAAAACACCAAACAACTTTTGGGCTTGTTTTCATAAGAAACACACTCAACACTTTTGGTTTTGTAAACTATTAGCTTTCTTAGGCTTATAATAAGATATCTAAAAAGATGGCTGAAAGATAAATGACATGCTGATTAGTAGGCAATGCCTAATGACAAACTGGTCATTTGTTTCAGTAACATGAATGCACAAGATTTTGACTTAAGAAGAGTTCGCATAGGCTTGGTATTGCTAGCTAGGAGTAGCAATGTAGATTTTGAACTTTGGCTCCTCCATGATTCTAACTGTGTCTCCACTACTACAAAAAAGGTTATCTTGGACACTCATCACGCATGTTCTATAGAACCGCCGCTGTTGCAATTATCATAAACGGTTTTAAAAATGTGACCATCTACTTTACTAGCGATGGCTAGAACCATCAGACGGTTCTTGTTAAGAACTGTCTGTGATATTATCACAGACGCTTAGCATTAAAACCTACATGTGGTGTCAGCTACATCATAGACAGTTTTTACTCCGAACTGCCTGTGAAAATGCCACATCACCAATTCGTGGCATCTCTCCCAGTTTTTCGATATCACACATCCATTCTTTCCACATAGAACGGCGAGCATCGGTCTTCTCCACCTCTCGCCCTTATTACTCCCCCTTTCTCTTTCCCCTACACTAATGAGGATTTGCATGCTGCTCCTAGCTAGTTCATCCACTCCTAGTTTATTCGTACTTCCTCCCCCAAACCGAAGTGCCCTGTCCCCTCGGTGACGCCGACTACCACCGTGAGTTCCTCCGCGACTGGTTGTGACTCCACGGTTCACTGCACAAGACACTCTTGTCGTAAGAGTGTCTTGTGCAGTGTCACAGTCATGACACAACAGTGACGCTACCGTCGGCGTCTTTCCTTCATTGCTGGTGATTTCCCCCATTCGATCCCCTCCCCTCTCTTCCTTGATGCTTGGATCTGAAATTACGAAATTGATGGATGGCTAGCTAGGGTTTCGGTCATGTAAATCTTGATACTTCTGGATTTTTTCTTCTACCAATTTCTTGAAGATTTCAATCCATAGACTAAATTGACTTTTCGACCATCTTGAAGTCATGATCCATGGATTCTGTCCTTTCAACAGTGGTTAGAAGATGGTCGAAAAGTCAATTTGTTCCGTGAAATGTATCTTTTCTAGCATCTTACCGATTATTTCTTCTAAAGAAATCTACTCAGACTTGAGAGGTTTGGAGATAAGAACATTAAAAGGAAGTAGAAGTATGAAAGATAGAGAGTCTATGCTTCTGATGGTTATTTATAGGCTATCGACTTGTGGCAAAGTTAAATGGAAGTCCAACAAAACTTTCAACTTGTTGGAAAACCAAAGCGTCACTGTCTCTTTGGGAATTGTTCTTCATGGAGGCGGTTGACATTCCTTTTCCCATCTATTTCTATTTATTGGCTAGCATTTCCTGAGGCTAGCCCATAAACAGAAATAGATTTAGCAATATCACAGACGGTTCTTAGGACAAACCGTCTGTGATAGGTGGTATCACAGACGGTTTCATGTACAAACTGTCTATGATAGTCAACTATCACAGACGGTTATGAGTTAATAACCGTCTGTAATAGTATTTATCATAGGTAGTTCGAAAACCATCGGTGATGACCTCATGTCATTACTGATCCACAAACTCAGACGACTTATGAAACCGTCTATGATGATATTTTGAAACCGTCTGTGATGACCTTTTCAGCAGTAATGCTCCAAGCAGGATGAATAAACAAATCCTAAAAAATAGTCAAAACTAACAAGCATTCCAACATTGCATAGCGCAGCTCGATTAAATTTTAAAGAGAAGGAATGCTTTCCTTGTGACTTCGAGTGGGTTTGACCAACCCCAAAAGGCCAAAGACATACTGTGAGACCATGTGGAGGTCAACCCATATGTGTGATAAGTATTTGACTTTGCACGTGCTTCGATGTCGAAGTTTGAGTTTGATTTTGTGTTATTTTCTATTTGGCTTTTGCTATCTAGTGGGCAGCGGTCTAATTGGCCTGCGGAGACGGTCTAAGTGTTGTGCAAAGGCAGTCAGACCGGCCAGGAGTTGGTAGTCAAACTGGCCATGGTGGCCACAGTCAGACCGCTCCCCTGTTTCCGAGCTGGAATGGGGTGGTCAGACCGGCTGGGTGTTGGTGGTCTGACCGGTGCTATTGGACAGTATGCTAGGTCATGTCTAAGGTTTGGTCTAGGGGGTTAAGATCAATGGTATAGGTGCATACTTGTTGCATGATGCATTGTTTTGATTAACAGGAGCTAAGTGCATGGAGCTTGTGCTCGCCATGACTGCTCGGTCTTTGGATGTGCAGGTGGCTTGGAGGACATAGTGGTCGTGACAATGGACTAGGATTAGGTGCGGTGCCGAGGTCTGGAGTGTCATGTAAGTTCGGATGAGCCTACATGGCTCAAGCGGGAGCACAAAGAAGACAAGGATCGTGGAGAGCCAAGTTGGTGCATGTGGTGCGCTAAGTGACAAGAATGATGCACGTAGAGATGGTTTGGGGGAGACCAAATGCGTAAAGGTGTGACGGCTAGTCATTGGGAGCTATGGGCTGTGTGTCAAAGCATGTGGAGATGCTTTGGTGTGAAAGTAAGTGTTCGTGACTCATCAATTAAGTCAATTGATGATTTTGTGTATTATGTGTTGCTACCTAATGGTTTGCTTGTTGGTTTTGGTTGTAGAACTCTGGAGCAAGGTCATGGTGAGGTGGAAAGGATCGGGACTAAGCTAGAGAAGCTAAGGTCCAGAGCAATAAAGGCGTCGCAAGATGAGGGAGGCTAGTGAAGTGGTTACAAGCCGGGAAGACAACGAACCGGAGTGGGAGCTACCAGTGGTGGACATTATGGGCAACGGCAAGGTGAACCGAGACTAGGCTCAGAGAGAAGCTGAGGTCCTTAACAGTCAAGAAAGCCGGATGTGGTCATGGTGAAGACGAAGCACAAGGTTGCTTCAAGGCAAAGGAAGCGAGAAGCTTTATGGAAGACGGTAGATAGGCACTTTGGTGAATTGCCCAATTCCAAAAAAGTGGCAGTGTGCGAAACCGTGATGGTGGCCTAAGTGGTTTAGGTCATAGTTGTGCTAAAATTGTTAAGTGGATCAACTGTTTATTCACTAATGAGTTTTGCGCTTTGAGAAGTGTGCATGTGTAAGTATAAAACCCGAATGGTGTTGGATTAATGGGTTAGCTCATCAAGTGGATGAAATCCAACTAGAGGTACTGGTTAGGGTTTTCCTTTTGAGCCTCCATATGTAAGGAGGGAGAGAGGTGGCTAGGGTTAAGCTTTGTGAGAGTTTAGACCAAGTCTTGGAGAGGAGTTAGATTCTTCGATAGAACCTTTGTAGATAAGTTGTGGCTATTTGTCTTAAGCTTATTTTCATCCTTAGGCTTGTGAAGTGGCTAAGGAGTGGCTGTAAACATTCATCTCCGAGTAACAATGAAGATCAAAACTCGTCTAAATCTTTCTCTTTTGCTCAAGTGATAAAATCTTGATTTTGCTTGATTTTTGGTGCTTCCCATTCCTCTTTTAACCAGATCTCATCCATCTTGACACTTGTTCTATGCAAGTTCTTAAGTTTGTCTGGTTTTGATGAAAAAAGGGTTATTTTGGGGGTTTTGCTTTTGAGGGATTTTGGCTTGATTCTTGCTATGATTAAGGATGCTAGGACGTGTGGGAAATCATCCTTAGTCATCTTGACTTGATTCCTCCCATGTGCACCTCTCGATCACCGTTTTCATATTTGGCTCGGTTTTGGTGCAACCTTCCTTAGAATCAAGAAAGGTCAAATCTTTGCAAGGATTTGCTTCGATTTCTTATTGGAATATGTTCGCAATATCCTTGGCAAGGTGTGTGCAAATTTTCATGTAATTTAGAGTCACAGATTGAAAGTTTCATTGATTTTGGATTTTGAAATCATGCTAAAAATTTGTTGTGTGCTTGGGGAGAGGTCAGATCACCAACCAAGTGGCAATCTGACCGCTCGACCACCAATCAAGTAGCAGTCAGACCGCTCTCTAGTTGGAGCTCAGACCGTCAGAACCTGTCGAAGCTCATTTTGCTTGGTTTTTCTTGGATCTTTACTTGTGAATGATTGGTCTCTGATGTTCATAACTTCTCATAGCTATTAGATTGAAGAGGTTTGCTTTCTCGTTTGAAAAAGATTTGGAAAAATGTTTAATTTTGTTGACTCCTATTCACCCTCTCTAGTCACCGTTCTCAGTCTTACACATATATTTGCTCACACCTGAGCAGCCTTAATCCTAGGCCTATCCAATTATCGTCTTCTACGTTTACTAAAACCCAATTCCCAACAATCACAAAATTACCCAACCAATCCATCTAAATTCCTGAAAAGGTCGGAACGAATGCACAATTGCTTAACCAACTTAAATAAAACAGCATAATCTATCTATACTTGGCAATGCTAATTGCATATGCAGGGCCGCAATTATTCCGCTGTGGTGGGTTCGAATCAAGCAGAGACGCAACGGTAAAGCTTAGAACAATTGGTCGATCACAATCTCCTAATTACGCAATAATAATAATAAACTTCGAAGCGGCAAAGAGCAGCAGCAGCAAGATCGAACCAAATAGAACCAAATCGGATTCGCGGTTAACCGCGCGTGTGCTCCGTACGTACCGGTGGCGTTGACGGGGCACCGCTTGCGGCACTGCTGGCCGCACTTGCTGGGACGGCACCGGTCCTCCACCACCACGGCGATCCGGCTCGACCGCCCCGACATCGTCCTCGCCGGCCACCAACCGCCTCCCCTCGATCAATCCGCCCGTGCGGCGCTGGTGATCCCGGCCCAAGTATCCGAAATCCGTGCTGTATCTGGGGACTATGGCAGCCGCCGATCGACCGCTTGGCGCAAATCGAATCGCGACGCGGGGAATTGGCGAGCCCTAGTTTTTATAGGTGGCAGCCGGCTCGCCTGCGCGTTGCGGGGAAACGGTCTCCGCGAGGGGAGGGTGGGTCGCGGTGCGCGTTTGTTTACGTGTGCGGGAACGGGATGAGGAGGCGGCGGAATTGGGAACGGCCGGGGCTGGTCACCGGTGCCTTGGGGGTCAAGTTTTGGCTACCTCCGTGCTGGCACAAGCGCTGTGGGCCCGGCTCCACCTGCCCGAGGCAGATTGTGAATGAGCTTGACAGGGACATCTAGCGGCCAGTACATATTTGAGTGGCTTGGATCAAGATAAAGCTTTTGAGTTCGGTTTTTTTTCCGTTAATTTCACCCGTGAAAAGCCAACCTGGCATCAAAGGTTAGCTTAACGAATACAAAATGGAGAATGGAACACAGCAGATAGCGCGCCTCGGCAGAGCAGCTCATCTCAATTCTAAGATTGGGCACGTAGATCTATTTGAAACGCGTGGATTTCACGATAACAGTTTCAATTCCTCTGTGGGTGAAGAAAAATTCGCTTGTTCGGAATGGGCCGTGAATGCCAACATGAAAACGCTAATGTCACCATGCCTATTTCAACTTTGAGCTTGGGCGGTTGTGATGTCAGAACCTTAGTAGGAGTCCCAGAATGGGGAAGTGAACTCAATTACATTAACGGCTCAGATGCAACGACACCCTTTGTTAATATCCAAAGGCTGAGTAGTGAGCTAGAGTTCTTAAGAAGATTGTATGGTTGTGAAAGAGTTATAACGTTTTCACTCCGATCCTACATTTGTAATTTAATTACCGATTACTGTTAATTACTAGAGAATTATTACTGTACATATGTACAGAGCAAAGATTTATATAGGACAACATGACACCTCAACCCCATTCTCTCCCTTCTCTCTCTCTCCTCATTCTCTTCATTCGCTTACTCTCTTCCTCTCTCTGCGCGACACCCAACTCTACGTACGGCAACGACCATGAGCCACAGCCACCCTGTCCTCAGATCCGGCGCTTCGGCCGTCCTCAGGCGCGGCTCCGCCTGATCTCGTTGACTTCCTCTTCATCCGTCTTCGGGCGCGGCACCGCTAGATCCGGCCTTCCCTTCCTTGGTAGCCTAGGAAGTCGAATGCGCTAAGGGACAAGAAGGCATCGACTGCGGGTGAGGACGCGACTGCCCTAGCCCTGCTCGTCCGTATGCAACAAGGACGTGGGTGGCCTTCTCCTCCCGACACCAGATCCACACCACGCATGCACTTTCCCGCTGCCCACCACCGCTGTACATAAGGCCTCACCACCGCCTGCCATAAAGTTAAGTGTTGTTTTGTGCAACATTTTGATTTCATGTGTGCAACATCAATGATTTTGAGAAAATATTTTGTTGTATACGGTGGTTAAAATTATTGCGCACACTATCTACGAATGTTGCATCGGATAGAAACTCTCCTCTTCGTTTTTTTATTGTATACATGGCTGAGAAATGCTACATATATATTTGAGAAATGTTGCAACTAAGCATACGAAGCTAACACCCGAATTAGAAATGCGGACACTAGCAAATCGCTTACTATTATCGTTACTATTACACGCGGTTAAACCGTCGCTGTTTTTACCAATATACCGGCCACCGTACTCTATATAAGTTGCCGTCTTCATTTAGCTTGTATCGAAGAAATGAAACCCTGGGTTTTATGTTCAATTGCATATCATTTTTCTTACCTTTATCACATTATTGTTTATCATTTTTCTAACATAGTTCTTCCATTTCTTCCTAAATTTCTCTCGTACCCAATACAAATCCTACAACAAATTCCCCAATTTTACAGACCTCATTCACGGTCCTGACAGATGTGTGGCCCCGATACCTTATGTTGCTGGCATGGATCTTTTGGTAGCTTTCATGCTATCTTGAGTTTGGGACAAATGCATAGGGCTTTTGTACTCTTCACCAATTAATAAAGGTGAATTTCTTATATGCCATCGAAAATCTGCCCCATCTCTTATTTGTGGTCAATCAGAGGTGGTGCAAATTTTCAGTGGCATATAAGAAATTAATCCATTAATAAATGTCAGGCTCTGATTGCAGTCAAGTCTTTCTTCCACGCTTTGACTCCTCTCAGTCCTGTGTTCTGCCCTGTTTCATCCAGCGACGACTGCTACACGAAACATTATTCAGAAGCTACAGTGCAGCAATTTCTTTCTTTGTTTAATTTCTTCTTAGTTGTCAGCAGCATTCCACTCACATTTCGATCCATCAGTTAGTTATTTGCCAACTGTTGTATCATCATCTCATTCTAGTGCAAAGCAAAACAGACAACCACAAGCATGCTTTGGTTTAAGGAAAAAACAACCACACGCATGCTCAATTTGTAACCTTGAGTCTGGTAATCTGTTCAGGAAGAGTACACCTTCTTGTTGCCATTATTTATTCCAGGATGCGGTTCAACAAGCAGCGATCCCTCCACGCAGAGTGGTTTGGCATCTTGATAGCTACCATTCCTCACTGATCCACTCTAAAATCATTTCGTTCTTGTTCATCTGCACTTGATTTTGGACAGGTTATTGCTTTGAAAATTTTGATCCCATCTATGCTGAATGATTTCAGATAATAACATCTTCAGATAGTATGAGCACCGATACTGCTTCCCACCCATACTTTGAACACGTTTTTACCGCTTTATCTGCTGCACGACGACTATCAACAAGTTCACGGTATGCAAATAAAATAATTTTGTTAATTTTTTTGTATTATGTGTCTTAATGATTTCAACTCATTCACTTCATTTTCAAGTTCGTACTTGCACTAAAATTTAGTTTCAAAAAATCTTTACATGCCAAACTTGATCAAATAAAGAGCATGTAGGTAGAGCTGTAAAAAAAGCTTGAAGCTCGCGAGCTACTCGAGTTTGGCTCGTTTTAGGCTCGATTCGAGCTCGGTTCGAACTTTAAATGAGCCAAACTCGAGCTTGATCTCGAGCTCATGAGCTTCATCAGTCGAGCTCGAATAGTTCGCGAGCTCCGATTCGAGCTTAAATAGTAATACATATTAATTTTTATCGAGCTTACTCGAACCGAACTCAAGCTCAATCTTTTCTTATTATTGAAAATTAGTGTATATTTGAATTATTTTGACTGTTATCGAGCTTACTAGAGCTAAGCTCGAACTTAAAATTTTCTTATTATTGAAAAATAGTGCATAATAAATTCTTTTAATTGTTATCGAGCTTCACCGAGCCGAGCTCGAGCCCAGGTTCAAGCTCGGACCCCAACTCGAGTTTGGCTCGTTTACAGCCCTACATGTAGTAGGAGATTTATCTCAGCCTTTACAACAACGGTATGACAAAGCAATGAATCTGAATGAGTTGAAAAAATTCAAACAATTTACATAGGAGTTTCAAAATCTGAATGAGTTTTTGCAAAGTTTCGGAACACATCTGCCAAGTGTCACAGAAGTCTAAAAACTTCGACGGTGTTTCACAAAAAAAAAACGTCTTACTCGACGGCCTCGCTGTCTGCGGCCACGCTCGGTCCATTGCCACCGTGCCTGCCCCAGTTTCATCAGCTGCCCGGTCGCCATCTGACGCCTTTCCTGCACTTGAACTAGTCGTCTGTTGGCTCGCGGCCTCCGAGCTCGCCCGTGCGGTGCACGATCCTGCTCCGTGCGCCTCCACGGCTCCCACAGTAAGATCCATAAATGATGACAGAGAATTGGCCTAGGGTGGAGGTGGGATATGTTGGAATTAACCTTGATGCTTGTCACTACTATGGACGCTGCTTAGACGACAAGTCGTGGTCAAAGTGACCATGATCAAAGTAGCCATGGTCGGAGTGGTTGTGGTCAGAGTGGCCTTGATCGGAGTGACCGTAGTCAGAGTGGCTGTGGTCAAAGTGACCGTGATCGTAGCTCTTGTGAGTGGTCGGTTACGACCACGTTGTGTGTGGTCGTAACGACCAGCGTCGTGGTACTTGTGTGAGTAGTTGGTTACGATCACGTTGTGTGTGTGATCGTAATGATCAGCGTCGTAGCATTTGTGTAAGTGGTTGATTACGACCACGTTGTGTGTGGTCGTAACGACCAGCGATGAAGTCGCTGGCACCGTGGTCGTCGCGCATATATGAGGTCGTAGTCGTGGCGACCGTGGTCATGGTCGTAGCACCATCATCGACAGTAGAGTGGTCGATGCTGTGGTCGAAGACAAGCTGTGGTCTAAGATGCAGTCGAAGACAAGCCGTGGTCAAAGCACCGGTCACTGTAGCATATGTATGCGGCCGAAAGTGAGAGCGGTGACATCAGAAAGGCATATGCGATCGAAGACAACTAACTTGTGTGTGGTCTGTTATGACCAATCTGTGCATGGTCGTTGCGACCAGTGTGGTCGTAAATGACCAGGTTGTGTGTGGTCGGTTATGACTAACCTTTGTAATAGTTGTGGTCACTGTAGCATACGGCGGTCACTATAGCAGTCGTCAATACTCTACTCGGTGTGGGCAGTAGTTGCAGTTGGTACCCACTGTAGCAGTCATCAGCAGAGCATGGGCATACGGTGGAGCGGCGAGCAGCGGAGCAGTTGAGTGCTCTGCAGGGAGACCTGATTGTATATATATACCATGTAATCTGTAAGAGCTGAGTAAGTCGAATAAGCAGAGAAGGAAGAAAAATGACGCAAGTTGAGTTCGCGTCGGAAAAATTCCCTTCATGTCTATTCGTTCGACTTTCCCTTGTAGTGCGTGTCCACGAGTAACTCGACCAGCTTTGTTCCCCGTCCGACAACAGAGTGGTCCGACAACAGAGTGGCGTCTTCCATTCGTTGCCTGCACCCAATCTCCTATAGATCCGATGTGCTCCCCATTGTGGTAGCTACAAATCTGATGAACTCCGGTTGCTTCTCGGAAAAGAGAGACCTCCAATGAGCTTTGGCCATGGCGAAAGGTCTCCTCGAGCACGAATTGACCACTCATGCAATAGCTTTGCCAGATCTCATTGTAGTCATGCTTGGAGAGAGGGAGGAGATCCCATGAGAGATGGCTTCTTGATTTTTCCTTCCGCTTTCAAAAATGGAATGCTCAGATGATCTAGAGAAACTTTCCAGTTCACGGCATACACATTTGAAAGTAGAAGCTCAAGAAATCAAGCCAAAAGTTGCAAGGAAGAGCAAAAGCGCAGGGAGACAGAGAAAGAGCTGAACAACTCGAAATCATCTCAAACCACGATTTTTTATATAGACCAAAAGAGATGATTGATTACAAGAGTTGCTACAATCAATTTATCCCAAGATACGTCCCCATACGCATGTACATTCGGAAGAAAAACAAGAAATCAAGAACATACACACAGGGGAGACATGAAGCAACAGACTTCTGTTCTCTCTCCCACCAACTCCTCAACAACCCAAAAGGAAAAGAGAAAGACTCACACAATACATGGAGAGAAAAGAAACCCTATATAACATCCCAAAAATTCACTTTTTTAAAAAAATTAATTTCAAATTAATTATTTTAAAGTATTTGAATTCTATCTGGATTTTTTGTGTTTTTCTAGATTTAAAAAAATCAATTTCAAAGTTAAGAAGTATTTTTATAAAATTAAAATACCAAATTGAAATTAAAAATATTTTACCTAGGTCTAAAATAGCTTCAAGAATGTTCTATGAATTTTCTAAAATTTTCACTCTTTATTTCCTATTTTCTAAGTAATTTTAAAAAAACCTTCCTAATGTTCCTAAAAATCTAAATCAAATTTAATCCTCAACCTCTCTTCTCAGGCTGACAATTGTCAAGCCCTGGTTCAATCCGTCATGTCTGTTTTAATCTCAGCCCTTCCTCTTCACTTACCTGTCACTCTTAGCCGACGGCTTGGATTTAATCCTCCACCGCCCGATCTAATCTCGTGCGTTCATCTTCACTTAACCCCTTCGCTCTCCATCCGATAGTCCCGATTTTCTCCTTGCGCCGCATCGCTCATCCGACCGTCCGCTCTTTCCTCTCTTTCTTCTCTCTCGCTGATAAACCCAGTCCCACCTGTTAGAGTAATAAATCATTTTCCTTTACAAAAATAATTCGGCCAGAAAACCAAAATCCTTGCTGACGTCATAAATTACTTTTCTATAGAAAAATAATTCATCTGAAAATCATTTCCCATGATGACGTCATAATCTGATTTTTCAGTTCAAAAATAATTCTAGAAATCCGATTTATTCTTTTCTCTCCTCTCAAACTTCCAAAAGCTCGTATTTATTCATTTTAACTCTAATTCAGCCCATTCAAATTTCTAAATTCATCACGAATTCTAATCTATACATTTCTATCCTATTTTCAAATTTTTGGAATTTTTGAATTTATTTGGATTAAACTAAAGCTTAGAAAGTAAAAATATTTTAAATGGTTAAAATAAACTTCAATTAAATCCGAAATTATTTTATTTATTCTTTTCATTTTCCAAGGATTTTTGTAGAATTTTCTTGAATTTTTCGGAGTTTGTTTGAACTCAATTTCAAAATCTCAAAAAAAAAGAGGAGAGAGAATGCAGAACCGAGCGTCGCACGCGCTCGCCATGGTTGTGGATGGGAAATTAAATTTCATTGATCTAGACTTTTGTTCGGAAACTAGTGGCGATTGGTGTTGCCACTGTTCTTTTAAAATAAAATAAAATAAAATGTGAGAGTTGGTTTAGACTTGGGCGGATGGTAAGATGGGATTGGTGCGGTTAGCACGAGAACTTGTAAAGTGTATGTTCCGCCTTAGTTAATTAAGGACCGATGCTTGTGTTTGTCCAAACTGAGCACTACCGTACAACCACATATCTATATGGGTACGACCTAGCTGAATAAATTACAATAGTCTAGTTTAGGTACCACCAGTGGAAAGTGAGTGTCAGGGATTTACTGGTTATTCACAGTGAGGGACAGGGATTTACTGTACTCATACGGCGCAAGAGGGGGCTAGCTAGACTAGAGTAAGGTAAAGGCTTTGTGATAAATTATCTGGGTCTCATGCCTAAGGAAGCATGTTGGCTATTAAGATAACTTATCTCTTGTGGGTAAAGTTGTACAACCTCTACAGAGTGTAAAAATATTTAAATAGCCGTGCCCACGGTCAAGGGCGGGCAAGGAATGCATTCACATGGTAGCTCATTGGTTTTGGTTTCAAAAGTAAAAGTTTTGGGAACCGGGAGTGGTTGGAACTCCCGGAGTTGTCATGGCGGATGTAGCCAGTGTGGGTGGATGTAACCCGTGATTTTTGAACCTTGGCAGTTGTAGCCAGTTAACTAGTGTTGGTGGTTAGAACCTTCATTAGAAAATTATTGATAGTTCATGTTAAAACAATTATCTTATTTAAATTAATGCATTCGAAAATATTTAATGGTATTTGAAATAAAGTATTGCTTTGTGCAAAAGAACCATATAACCCTCCTTGTTAAACCTTGCATCTATTGCATTTTCCCAAGACTTGCGGAGTACTTTATGTACTCACATGCTACACTCAAAAATAATACCCAGAGGAATACGAAGCTCAAGAAGGAAACTTCGACTATGGCGCGTATGGTTTCGACGAAGGCTTTCTGGAGTACTAGGTTGCGCTTCCCCAGTCAATTGCCAATGGCGAATTGATGGGTCTTCACCGGATTTACTTTTGCTTCCGCTGTGTTTTGTGTTTTGTGAGTTTGTGAGGTCTTGAAACCTCAGTTGTAATAAAGAGGTCTTCCGGTCTGTACTCTCTATTATTGTAATAAATCGTTGTTGGTTATGTAATCATCACTGTTTGACTATGTGCACTAGCTTTGATCTGTGACTAGTGCTGTATTACACAGAGGGTCTGGATTCGGAAATCTGGGGTCCCGACACCCTAACTCTCACTTTCCTCCTATACCTCTCCCTCTCCTTTTATAGTCTCCACTAATGGGTTCACAAACACACTTTACCCATTAATGCCAACAACCCTTTTGCTTTATCCACTA
Source organism: Bonia amplexicaulis (assembly GCA_036346245.1). Classification (NCBI taxonomy): domain Eukaryota; kingdom Viridiplantae; phylum Streptophyta; class Magnoliopsida; order Poales; family Poaceae; genus Bonia; species Bonia amplexicaulis. Next base: position 54,205 of record JAYGGG010000415.1, on the reverse strand, counting down.
ACTCGAACCGAATCCGCTTCCGCTTTTGCAGTCTTGCGCTTTTCCCAAAATGCCCCTGCTGCACCTTCCGGGAAGCTTCCTCGTTCCTTGTTGTGCACGCCTCGCAACCACTTCGAGTCTCGCCGTCTTTGGCATATCCCGACCGTTCTAACCTCAGCACCGTCTGTGCCTAGTCCGGTCATCCCGTGCCTCGCCACGACTCCGCCTCGATGTCCTGCAGTCATCACAGATAAGAAAACACATCACATAGCACCGCTCGAGATAATGGAATTAAAATTTGCATTAGTTGCTAACTCACTCATGAACCACACAAATCAAACTCAAACTTTATGCGCCACACGAGGTCACAAGATCAGTTCTGCAAGACAGCGAGTACCGCTCCCCAAAGCGGTAGTACTGACGTGTAAACGACGGTAGTTCCGTACAAAGAAATCTGGGGACAGCAGAGCTGATCTATTTCACAAACTTTCAGCACACGTGTCAATTACTCATCACAAACATGGGAGCACCTCTCGCATGGTCTCTCATCCTCGACGCAGCACCCGACAAATTCCTCCCAATGGTCACCTCAATTGGGCAGTACTACCATCTGGAGATGATGCCGTTTGAGGAAGCCATAGGGTGGCTGAAAGCATATGAGGAGCGCATTTGCCAACATGAGAAAGAGAACGAGGAGCATCCACTTCTTACTAAGGCCGAGTGGGAGACTCGGTTGTCAAAGCGAAGGAAAGGTCTTCTCCGGTGGCTCTAGCAATGGTAGTGGTCGAAGAATGTTTGACAAAACCAAGGTGCGCTGCTACAACTGCCAAGAGTACAGGCACTTTGCTAAGGAGTGTCGCGAGCTGAAGAAGGAGGTCGCTCTTCTTGCTGCAGCAGATGCAGAGGACAAGCCAACACTGTTCTAAAGCCAACCTTGAGTTGTTTGAGCACGTAGGAGATGTGTCACATACGTGTGCATTTCTGTGTGTCATGGTTGTGCATGTAGGTGAGTCAATGCACGATGCATGTGAGTGTGTGTGTCTCTGTAACATCATGAAAATTTGAAGCTGGGAATCGTGTAGCCCTTGAATTGTTTTGAAATATATTTTGTCGATATTTGGAAATTTTGTGGATTTTCCTTGGATTATGGTTGAGGTTCCAACAATTTAAAATGAATTATGAAAAATAGAACTAATGGAAAATCATTAAAGAAATGGGAAAAGTAATAAAAAGAATTTTGTGCCAAGACTCGGCCAGCCTAGGCGGCCCTGTAGGCCCATCCTTTCCCCTCTCCCTTGCTTCACCAAGGCCAAGCCACCCCCTGCCTCTCCACCGTAGCCCACCCCGCCGCAGTAGCCCGCCTTCACACCCACACCTCCTTCGGACCAGCGGTCGAAAGCATGTCCATGTACTCTTGTCACTAGGACCCACGGACCTACTTCCCCACGACCATGCGCATCACTGCCAACTGTCCCACAGCCTCACCCCGTCACGTCGCTCTACCGCTGTGACCGACCACTTTGATTGTGCCGTCACCTCACCTTGCGTCACCACAAGCGCTGCTCCCACCACCACCTGCTCGCCCGGCCACCTCCATCAGCCGCAGTGCATGCCTGCTCCCATCACCTCACACCCATGCCCTGCGCACGCGTCACCCATGCCCTGACCGAAATCGCATCCCAAGCGCTGTAGCCACTCCACCGACACGCCATTGCTTCGACCGCCCAACTACCCTCCTGCTGTCACCGCTTTTCCCTGGCTATAAATCCCCGCTGAAGCCTCCAGTCGCACTATACCACTCCACTGAGCCTCCCATTTCCATGAATTGGCCTTTTGAACACCGTAGCCCGTTAGTGACTACTTCTTCTTCAACACCAGCCGGTGAGCAATCGGCCGGTTAGCGCCGCCAGAGTTCGATTCCCTTTCACCGAGGCACCCCCGGAGCATCACAACGCCGTCCCCGTTCTTGGCCGAGCCTTCTGTCGCCTAAGCTGCGCCCGCACCGAGCGCCCCCTTCGACCATCATCGATGCACGCCGCCAGCTCACCACAGCCACTCCCGAACCGTACCGACCACCGAGGTAAGCTCCCAAGCTCACCTAGATTCTTTCCTCTCGATTAATTGAACTCTGGTGCCATGAGTCATTGTAGCCATTCATCCCCTGTTCCCGCTGCCTATCCGCCTCGCCGCAACCCCCAACGTGGTCGAAGCACTCTCCGACCACTCACAACGTGATCGAAGCACCCTCCGCCCAATCACAACGTGGTCAAAGCACCTTCTGACCATGTTCACTTCTTCACAACGTGGTTGTAACCCATACTGACCACTCAAAACTGTTGACGACCGCTTACAGTCGATTACGACCACTCTGTGTTGTTTACGACTGCTCAAAATCATTTACAACTAGGCGGTCGAACTCACGACCACACGGTCGTTACCGACCACATCGTTGTTTCCGACCACGCAGTCATTTCCGACCACAAAGTCATTATCAACCATGTTGTCATAGCCGATAATCTGTTGTGGGTCCCGCCTGTCAGACTTTTAATTATTTCTCGAATTTATCTAAATAGTGTAGGACCAAAATGGCAACAGAGGGGGGGTGAATGGTGCCTTAAAAATATTCTCAAATATTCAATCCTATCTTTTCTCCAATAGCTAAAGAGTGAAGAAGAGGATTGATTGTTCACCGAAAACTCGGAGAGAACAGAGAAGAATCACCACGGAAGAAAAACAACATAGAACACCAAAGAATTGCCGTGGTCAAAAGATATCTCATGAAGATCGATCACGGTCAGTAAATCAAGGAAAACAGAGAGGGCAGATTGAGTCCGATAATAGATTACCGTGGTCGTCGGATCGAAAATGGACGAAGAAAACAATCGCCAGTCTAAACCGAGAAGATCGGACCATCGGTCGAAATCGAGAATTACCACGGTCGAATCACCGCGGAAGGTCTTTATCGTGATCGAAGACAGTGAGAAGAACTCATGACCGAGACAACCACAGAATCGTAGTCGTAAGACCAACTCAAGGTAGTCGAATACAAGCAATGCAAGCTACACACGGACGCTTTGAAATGAGAGTAGCCACACTGCCGTGGTCGTAGCAAAGAATATGGACGTAGTAGAGCGGCAACTCGTGGTCGATAATCGAGAAGTGGTGCATGCGAGACGAGAGGTCGAACTCGCGTGGTAGTAAGTCAATTGATGATCGAACGGCCGACGTGGTGAAATGATTACCCGAACCGATAAATGAAAATAAGCGATGAATCTTGTGATGTCGAAACGAGAAGCGAGATAACCCGATGGTCGATATGCGCACGGCCAAGATCACGTGGTCGTAGCTCGAACGAGCCGTTCCATGCGCACGACCGCAAAGACCAAAACCGGATAACTTGCAAATCTTCAAACGAAATGAGGAGATATTTTAACCACAAAGATTCAAAGATCCTCCGAAGAGAAATCACCTAGTAAAACTAAAGTCTTTGCAATGGTCGGCTAGAACGACACGGTCAAAACCGAAAGCGAGAACTGAGGCGCATGACCGAGAGACACGAAATTTCTCCGATTCGACCTTGCTCTCGGGAATGAATCGCCAAATTGCCTTGAGCCGATTCTCTGCTCGAGCAAATCAAATATAAGCCAACTCTCAAAGGAAATACTGAACCGAAAATGAAGAGATGGCAAATAAATCAATGAAAACATCTCAAGAACGACCTCTCAACCCGGATCACAAACACGGACCCATCTCATAGATAAACTCTAACAAACACAGAGAGATGAGTCCTCTCAAATCATAACACGGGAGGTTTTCGCAACCACTCCCCACAGGAGGACAAGCTCTAGCCCTAGAGCACACACACAGATACACTCCCAAGGGAGGAGAGGCGGTGCCTCCACGGCCTAGCCGACCAACTCACTCGAACACTTGCCTCCCTCTCCTTTATAGCCTCACACGAGACTAACCCTAATGGATCCATCCATTAGTCCATACTGGGATAACCCGAAACCCCATCTAACACCGGTTTTAACACTCACTTTGCCCGCTAACTCAAATGCTTTGCTCGCTATCCCAACAGACCCGCACTTTGCCCGTTAGCGCCAGAATCCACTTCTTTTCTCGTGTGCTTTACGGAGGGACAGCTTCCTTGCGCTTTGGCATTTCTCCAAAATGCCCTCCCACCGCCTTCCCGTCCACGCTTGCACCTACTTGAGACCTCGTTGTCTTGGCACCTCCGGTCGTTCGGACCCCGACACGCCCCGTGTCTCGTCCCAACCGCCCATGCCTCGCCACAACCGAGCTCGCCTTCCGATCGACGGACCACGGCGATCGCGCCATCTCCGACCTACCGGAACTTTGACTTCTCCTAAGTCTAGTCCGGTCCATTCCGCCGACAACGATCGCACCCGACCTCGACCATCTCAACCTCGGCTCCTCCACGAGCCTAGTCTCGGTCCTCCACGTCGTTGCACGTCGTGACCATCACGGTAGCTACACTTTGGTTCCTCGTCTCGGCTCGCAACCACCTCACCGACCTCGATCATCTTGGCGTCTCCGACCGTCGGACCTCAACACCTCCCGTGCCTAGTCCCGGTCCTCCCACGCCTCACCATGAAATAGCTCCGAAGTCCTGCAGCCACACAGACAAGCAAACCGTCACATAGCACCGCACCAACCGACGAAATAGACTCTGCTCAGCTCAACAGAGCTCAAGACTTTTCCACAGAAAATAGACATTGACAAACCCTGTCAAGAATATGAACCAACAAGTCCACAAGGTCCACAACATCACCAGGAACCCAACCGACCGATTCCCACCATAATCGGACTCCATATGTGCCCACACGACCGGTTTTAATGAGCTCCATCGACCACGGTCGGACATCCGCTAACGTGGTCGAAACAATGAGAGCCCAACGTGATCGAACGCCCGATCTCCCAACGTGGTCGAAGACCCACGCGCCTGGCGTGGTCGAACGCCAGCGCCCAACGTGGTCGAACCACCCAGCCCCCAACGTGGTCGTGGGCTCGAGTGCCCAACGTGGTCGAAGCTCCCAAGCGTTCAACGTGGTCGTAAACCCTGGCGCCGACTACCGATCACGACCAACGCGGTCGAAACTTCACAACGTGGTCGTAAATGACCCTGGAGGCCTCCGACCATGGCCAACGAGTCAGACTCCACAACGTGGTCGTACGCTACCTCCTCGGTTCCCGATCGCGCCAACGTGGCAGATGCCGTCCGGTGGCTCCCGACCACGATCAAATAGGTCGACGACGCCCGGTGACTTCCGACTACGCCAATGAGGTCGAAACGACTTCCGATCACGATCAAATTTGCCGAGGATGCCGTAACATGGTCGTAGTGATCCCGATAGAGTTCGACCACGGTCAAATCTACCGAGAGGCGCGGCGTGGTCGTAAACAACCCGAAGACTTCCGACCACGCCCATAATGGTCGTGACGCATGTTTTCGGCTTCGACCGGTTCCAAAACGGTCGTGCGGATTCGGTTGGCTTCCGACCAACGGCGGTGTGGTCGTAAACTTTCCCGGTGGCCTTCGAGCATGGCGAGAGTGGTCGTAAACGCCTTCCGACCTTGGACAACGAGTCGTGGCGATCACGACCATTCTTAAGACTTACGACTTTGCGAGCCAACTCAAACCTCAAAACCAAACTCAATCTTCCTAGATCAAGAGTCAATTACTCATCACAACCATGGGGTGACTGCACATGGTCTCACAATCTCCCCTTGATGAGTATATTGACAAACACGAAAAAGCATGAGGAAGAGTTAGTTTTGAACAGAAGAAAGGATGGAGATGCAAAAGCCACACATGGTCTAGAAGAATGAAGAAGTGACTCAAGACCATGTTGACACAGAATGAAATGGAGCAGACAGAGAAAGATCAAAATTTCTACAGAAACTCCAAATCACACAGAAAGTCCAATCTTGCTCATGGTCCAAGAAGCAGATGCTCACATGACCATTGTCATAGCAAGATGACCAAGCATTCTCCCCCTTAATGCCTTTTATCCTTCTCCCATCCCTTGATGCATTCTCCCATTTTAATGCCTTTTGCACCCCTTAATGCCTTTTTCTCTATCCTTCTCCCCCTTTTGGCAATAAAGTCATCAAGATGCAAGGAAGAAACATAGAGCATGAATGAAATGGGTGACTACAATTAATTCATTTTAAGCAAAGGGAGCCATGAAATTATCGAAAGTGACTTCACAGAAAATTATATCAAGCCATAAAAGGTGACAATGCTATCTAGATCATAACAAACTATGTATTGCCAAGCTCAAGCCAAATAAGTTATGATCTTTAAATTAAATGGTTTGATTAGCATGTCGAGTCACTCAAGATTATAGTCTAGAAGAAGGTATCCAAACGTGAGTCAAGCCATGTCAATATTCTAAGTGGAACCACGAAGCTATAGTTGAGTCAATTTTAGAGTGTTATAAGTTCAAAATGAGACACTTTGTTCAAGCACTAGATATCACAAGTAATTCACTACTTGTAGTACTTTGGATACCACTTGTAGAATACTTGTAGTGAGCAAAATTAGCACAATTGGCTTTTATCGAAATTCATGGTTGGTTTCAACCATTTTCACAAGAATTTTGTTTTCATAGCCATATGCTAGATCTCAAGCCTTATGCGATCACTCCAAGCAATAAGCTTAAAGAGGTGATCTTGGTCATCCAAAACTCCCCCTGAGTTCATGCCGAGTGCAATGGCAAGCCGTCTCATGAGAAAGAATTGGTGAGATCAGTTTTTCGCACAAAGAGATCTTTTGCATTTACTTGAATTAGTTCATGAACAAAGAGTTAAGACTTAACTCATGCATCACTAATGAACTAACTTAGCTCAATCTAAATCTCAAAAACAGATTCAAGGCTCAACTTAGCCTATTCGACATGGCTTGAATCAAAAGAGGATCACTAAAGCCAGACTATTCACAAGATTGAACAAGACATGATTTGATTCAAGTTGTTCACATTTAATTAAGCTAGTATGGCAAGAGCTAAGCAACACATAGAAGGGCATGATAAATCAAGCTATCACAAGACATGGCAAGATATAAATCATGATATCATGTCACATAAAGATAATATTCAGGGCTCCAAGACTGTACAGGCATTCATGTGAATGTGACGCACTATTGAACAAAAGAATGCACATGAGATGAACTCCCCCTGAAAAATAACCCGAACAGATAGAAAGGGTCCAACTCCCCCTAGAGAAAGCAACTTGAGAAGAACCACGAAATTTGGCACAAAATTCGAGAAGAGGAGGTTCGGCTCAAGGAGGTGATTCCCAAACACACACTATCCTCATGGTCTCTAGTCTATAACCTCATACCACGGGGCAAAAGCACACTATGTCAATGCAAAAGACTCTAGTGGCCAAGAAAAAGTCCAATCTAGGAGAAGAGAATCCTAGAGAACCAAAGCCCAAACTAGGTAGTAAATAATCCTAGAGAACCATTTGGATGAGAAGTGTGATCGAGACAGTATCACCTAGAGTCGGTTCCTGTCTAACCAATCGGACTCTTCCTCCCATTAGAACAGATAAACGAGCAAAGCCAAGTGGAGGAAGCAAAACACTAAAGATGACAGAGAGCAAACCTTGGTTACAGCTTGCTCGGGAGGTTGTTGTAGTGGTCGAGGTCGAATATGTGTCCGGGACGAGGTCGTAGATGAGTCCATGGTCGCAGATGAATCCAAATTGAGTCCAGACCATAGTCGAGATGATTCTGGGGTCGCGATTGATCCCGGGTCTAGACCGTGGTCGTAGACGAGTCCGGATCGTGATCGTGGTTGAGTCCGGCTCATGGTCATGTGTGTGTACACCATGATCGTAGGCCAATTCGGGTGGTCGAACACAAAACCAGTTGTGGTGGTAGTTGCATCCCGGTCGTCATGTCCGTGGTCATGGTTGCTACGACGTGGTCGTAATGACAAAAGGAGCGATCAGAAGTCGTACCAATCTCCCTCATTAATAACTGCGGATTAAACATAGGGGAACAATCGGTGTCCTAGTACTGGGGTAAATAATACACAGGCATGGATCCAGTACTGAGACAAATGACCACAATCGGTAGCATTACAACTGCATGAGAACACGCACCGCCACAAGCTCAATCTAGCCCTCATCAAAAGCATCTAGAACAGCAAGCCTAGAGCCACCCAATACTAGAAAAAGCTTGTGACCTAACCACAAATCTCATGATATCTAAGCATACGCACAGACTAACGCTACCAAGATGTCATACGCTTTATTGCATGCCAAAATGAATAAGATCAAGGTATACAAGCATCACAATGAATCACTACCATACATAGCAGATGACAGGAATAGTCACAGAAGCATATGCTAGCATGGATAAAAGCATGTATACTAGAAAAGATACAAAGGCATGAATAAACGCAACATCATGACACAGAGAAACTATCCAAGATATACCCAAGCTCATACTGTCCATACATATGCATACATCATGTAGACATACAACATGACAAATCAAAATCATGAAAAGTATGCTAACATGTATAAATAATGATGAATGAATCATAAGGAGCAAGATGTGAACCATGATAGATACCACAGAGCACAAGGTCATGATGATACTTGACTTCTAATGCACACATTCTACTTAGCTCATGAAGTCAAGTCAAAGCTTAAGCATGTAACAAATACAACAAGGTACATGGATACTTAAGCAAGATACACATAAAGGCATGACATGAAAGCATTGAGAGAAAAACATGCCAGTATGGTACAAGTGAGCACATGAACAAGAACAACATGCCAATATGGTCAAACATGAGTATAAGGGCATGAAGGTATAGAGTAGCTCACAAAGTAGGTGGAGACGCCAAACGTGAAGGTACATGCCTCTTGGAGGCCATGAAGTGGAGAACCAACAAATGTTCTAGTCACATGATCAAAGAAAGACTAGAACCCAATCATTCACATGTTCTCCAACCGCGCTCGGATACCTACAAATGACAAGTGCTTGGGAACCCAAGACTTGACATACTCACAAAAGAAGTATGCAAGAAAACAAGATGCAATGGATGGTTCAAGCAAGAAGATCAATCCACGAGGCACGCCGCAAATGGACAACTCGACAAGTGAAACGAGTCCCACAACCGAAAGCGGTGAATACCTTTCTTGAAAGCACCAAGAAAGGGACCAACCAAAGCATCAAAGTAACTCATAACTTCTCGCCAGATGTGCACACCTCGCTTAGGTGAACGAGGTCCACCATTTGAGAAACCATGAAATCCTTCCTCGAGACAAAGACGTAGATAAAGATCAACAAAAGAAACAAGTCCACGATGTCGATGATGTCCATCCTTCTCACAAAATGAGCAATGGTGCAAGCGTCTACAATCGAGACAAGATCCAAAAGACAAAGCACCATTCTTGCTCGAAAGAGAAGTCCCTTGGACCAACCGAGAAGAGCCAACAAGAAATGCACTAGCCAAGAATGTAAAGCAACTAATCAAAAGGCACAAGTGCAATCAACAATAGAACTATGCTCAAGGAAAGATCCACCTCTTAAATGAAAGAGGTGACAGGACTCAAGATGAAGTGCTCGTATCATCGCACTACTCTTCTCAAAGTATTTTCACAATCTCAGAAGGTAAGACAATATAGGCCAGAGATGAGAATGCACGAGTTTAAAGATTGTCCTCTGTTTTCAGTTCTCGTCCGTCGGTTGGGAAGCGGGTATATCAAGATGACCAATGTACCGAGAGCCGTGCGTCAAGGGAAAGCACAAGGTCGATTTAATACTACTCTCGGTGCAGTCCTCGAGACGGTGACTAAAACGGAAACTTTTTACGACCACAGGTTCTTGTAAATAACATCACCCTCTAACCGAAAACAGCCTCTTGTCGCAAAGGACATTATTGGCAAAAACACCCTAATAAGATTCAAAGGAAAGTTTACAAGATTCCCTACTAGTTGCCAAGCTCCAGATCGGTTAAGATCAAATACAGAGCCAACCTTGCTCTGATACCAATTGTAGGACCAAAATGGCAACAGAGGGGGGGTGAATGGTGCCTTAAAAATATTCTCAAATATTCAATCCTATCTTTTCTCCAATAGCTAAAGAGCTGTGAAGAAGAGGATTGATTGTTCACTGGAAAACTCAGAGAGAACAGAGAAGAATTAGTCGGGAAGAAAACAACATAGAACACCAAAGAATTGCCGTGGTCAAAAGATATCTCATGAAGATCACCACGGTCAGAAATCAAGGAAAACAGAGGCGGCATTGAGTCCGATAATAGATTACCGTGGTCGCCGGATCGAAATGGACGAAGAAAACAATGCTAGCCTAAACCGAGAAGATCGGACCATCGGTTGAAATCGAGAATTACCACGGTCGAATCAGCTGCCAGAAGGTCTTTATCGTGATCGAAAGACAGCCGAGAAGAACTCATGACCGAGACAACCAGCAACTGTAGTCGTAAGACCAACTCAAGGTAGTCGTAAATACAGCAGCTGCAAGCTACACGGACGACCGCCTGAAATGAGAGTAGCCACACGGCTGCCGTGGTCGTAGCAAAGAATATGGACGTAGTCGAACGGCAACTCGTAGTCGATAACCGAGAAGTGGTCATGCGAGATGAGAGGTCGAACTCGCGTGGTAGTAAGTCAATTGATGATCGAACGGCCGACGTGGTCGAAATGATTACCCGAACCGACAAATGAAAATAAACGAAGAATACCGTGATGTCGAAACGAGAAGCGATAACCCGATGGTCGATATGCGCACGCCCAAGATCACGTGGTCGTAAGCTCGAGCAGCTGCTCCATGCGCACGCACCGCAAAGACCAAAACCCAGATAACTTGCAAATCTTCAAACGAAATGAGGAGATATTTTAACCACAAAGATTCAGCATCCTCTGGAAGAGAAATCACCTAGTAAAACTAAAGTCTTTGCAATGGTGGCTAGAACGACACGGTCAAAACCGAAAGCGAGAACTGAGGCGCATGACCGAGAGACACGAAATTTCTCCGATTCGACCTTGCTCTCTGGAATGAACTGGCCAAATTGCCTTGAGCCAGATTCTCTGTTCTGAGCAAATCAAATATAAGCCAACTCTCAAAGGAAATACGTAAACCGAAAATGAAGAGATGGCAAATAAATCAATGAAAACATCTCAAGAACGACCTCTCAACCCGGATCACAAACACGCACTCCATCTCATAGATAAACTCTAACAAACACGAGAGATGAGTCCTCTCAAATCATAACATGGGAGGTTTCGCAACCACTCCCCACAGGAGGACAAGCTCTAGCCCTAGAGCACACACACAGATACACTCCCAAGGGAGGGAGGAGGCGGTGCCTCCACGGCCTAGCCGACCAACTCACTCAGAACACTTGCCTCCCCTCTCCCTTTTATAGCCTCACACCTGAGACTAACCCTAATGGATCCATCCATTAGTCCATACTGGGGATAACCCGAAAACCCCATCTAACACCGGGTTTTAACACTCACTTTGCCCGCTAACTCAAATGCTTTGCCTGCTATCCCAACAGACCCGCACTTTGCCCGTTAGCGCCAACAGAATCCACTTCTTTTCTCAGGTGCTTTACGGAGGGACAGCCTTTGCGGCTTTGGCATTTCTCCAAAATGCCTCCCACCGCCTTCCTGCCCACGCTTGCACCTACTTGCAGACCTCGTTGTCTTGCACCTCCCGGCCGCTCGGACCCCGACACGGCCGTGTCTCGTCCCAACCGCCCATGCCTCGCCACAATCGAGCTCGCCCGATCGATCGACCACGGCCGATCGCGCCAGCCTCCGGACCTACCGGAACTTTGACTTCTCCTAAGTCTAGTCCCGGTCCATTCCGCCGCACAACGACTGCACCCGACCTCCTGACCATCTGAACCTCAGCTCCTCCCTGAGCCTAGTCCTGGTCCTCCACGTCGTTGCACGCCGTGACCATCACGGTAGCTACTGCTTTGTTCCTCGTCACGGCCGCAACCACCTCACCAACCTCGATCATCTTGGCGCCTCCGACCGTCGGACCTCAACACCTCCTGTGCCTAGTCCCGGTCCTCCCACGCCTCACCATGAAATAGCTCAAGTCCTGCAGCCACACGCACAAGCAAACCGTCACATAGCACCGCACCAACCGACGAAACAGACTACGCCACCAAGAGAGCTCAAGACTTTCCACGAAAATAGACATTGACAAACCCTGTCAAGAATATGAACCAACAAGTCCACAAGGTCCACAACATCACCAGGAACCCAACCGACCGATTCCCACCATAATCGGACTCCATATGTGCCCACACGACCGGTTTAATGAGCTCCATCGACCACGGACATCCGCTAACGTGGTCGAAACAACAGAGCCCAACGTGATCGAACGCCCGATCTCCCAACGTGGTCGAAGACCCACGCGCCACAACGTGGTCGAACGCCAGCGCCCAACGTGGTCGAACCACCGAGCCCCAACGTGGTCGTGGCTCCGAGTGCCCAACGTGGTCGAAGCTCCCAAGCCGCTCAACGTGGTCGTAAACCCCGGCGCCGACCACCGATCACGACCAACGCGGTCGAAACTTCACAACGTGGTCGTAATGACCACGGAGGCCTCCGACCATGGCCAACGTGGCAGACTCCACAACGTGGTCGCACGCTACCTCCCGGTTCCCGATACGCGCCAACGTGGCAGATGTCGTCCTACCGCTCCCACCACGATCAAATAGGTCGTACGACGCCCGGCTGACTTCCGACTACGCTCAATGAGGTCGAAACAGCTTCCGATCACAGTCAAATTTGCCGAGGATGCCGTAACATGGTCGTAGTGATCCCGATAGAGTTCCGACCACAGTCAAATCTACCGAGAGAGGCGCAGCGTGGTCGTAAACAACCCGAAAGACTTCCGACCACGCCCATAATGGTCGTACGCATGTTTTCTGGCTTCCGACCGGTTCCAAAACGGTCGTACGGATTCGGTTGGCTTCCGACCACCGACAAGGTGGTCGTAAACTTTCCTGTGGCCTTCGAGCATGGCGGAGTGGTCGAAACGCCTTCCCACCTTGGACAACGTGGTCGTAAGCGATCACGACCATTCTTAAGACTTACGACTTTGCAGAGCCAACTCAAACCTCAAAAACCAAACTCAATCTTCCTAGATCAAGAGTCAATTACTCATCACAACCATGGGGTGACCTGCACATGGTCTCACAAATAGAGAACTTCAAAAGAGCATAACTTATCCATTTTAACTCCAATTGAGTGAAACAAATTTCTAAATTCATATAAAATCAAAATCTAACCAATGGAACTGAAATCATGAATGTTGGAATTCATTTGAATTTTCTTGTGAAGATTTGTTTGGTTTGTTGATTTTTATCTGAATTTTCGCGTACATAAAACTAGCATATGAGGCTCAAGAGGAGGAAGCTAAAGCTGAAGTAGCTCTTGACGATCAAGACCAAGTTCACTGTGACCAAGGCGAGTTAATACTTTGATCATGTTGAACCTACATTTTCTGCAAATTACTTTTGTTTAAATTATCAATTGCATGCTATTATTTTATATGCAGATATATGTTGATTTAAGATTCTAGTTATATGCCCATTGTTTAACTTGATTAGTATTACATATCCTTTTGGAATACTTGAATATGTGAGCCTTGTCACCCTAGCAAAATTATAGTGGTAACCTTTCGAAAATAAGTCCGTAATTATACGCCATGCTTAGTATTGCTTAGATATTCGTGGTACCAGAAATGCCCCAAGCATTACTTTTAATTGTAAGAAACTGATTTGGGAAGTCATGGTGGTAATGACAGGTATATTTTGATATAATTATTTTATGCTCCCAAAAACCTCAAATTTCTTATCTATCTGGGCGGATGGTTCGAGGGTATGGTGCAGCGGTGCGTGAGAGTGTGGCTAGTGGTAGCACCACCCAGATAACCTTAAAGATTGAATCTTGTCATGACCTCCTGTGTAAAACAAGTACAACCACAAGTCTGTAAAATACAACTCGGCTTAGTGGATTTACCGAACCCTGAAAGTCATCATCATCGGTGGAGGAGGTAAAGTAGTGCAAGTGGCAGTCTATGTGACGGCTTGAATGGGACACTCACAAGGGTGAAGTTTTCATGGCGCTAGCGCAAGTGTGGGTAGTCACCGCTAGCCGCATAGGGGAAGAACATCCCACACAACTTATGGGACCTGCCACAAGCGGGATAAGCCCATATGGGTGAGATGATGGAAGGGGCGAGGTATGTTGAATGTTACTGTGATGGTTCACTCAACCACATGACTAAGGAATCGTGTGGGGCAACGAGCAGATTATCTCTTGTGGATAAAGTGTGCATACTCTGCAGAGTAAAAACTATTCGGATAGCCGTGCCCACGGTCAAGGGCGGACATGGGAACTTAACTAGATATAGTTCTATTTCAAAAACTTTGTGGGTGGAATGGGAAAAATGGAGGGCAGTGAAAATCCCTGATTGGTGTTGCCCTGGATGTCGCCCCAGTGTTAATGTAAGCGGCTATAATGCTGAAAGTCTAGCATATGGTGTAGAGACCATGTAATGGTGGATGGTTTCTGGATCACTATTAGTAAAGCATTTTTTTACACACACACTATGCTTTAGTCCAAATTGTTAGGTCATAGGAAATTTCTAAAGTGTATATTTAAAAGCAACTTTTGGCAAATAAAATAACCCGAGCCTTCCCTTGATAAACCATGCATATTACTTATTGCATCTTGTGTATTGGCTCGCGGAGCACGGTGGGTTTGTACTCACCCTCGCATTCTAAAAACAGAAACAGGGAACCAGGACCATTATGCATATGAAGATACCCCTACCGCAGATGGAAGAAACAACGATGGAAACTAGGACGACTTCTGTGATTTTGGGTCCTCGGCAATTCGACCATGGAGTTGTGTGCATATGTAATATCCCGAACGTCGTTACGGCGTTAGTTTTAAAACAATCGCGAAGTCGCCGGTTTTTCGGTAAATCGCGGGAAGAAAAAAATAAAAATTGTAGAATATTGGAAAATGAATAAAATATATTAAAAATTATTTTTAAAATTCAATTTGGGCTTCCTGGGGAGTCGGCCAACCACCCTTGGGCCAAGGCCCAAGGGGGGAGGCGCACCACCCCCCTCCATGCCGCACCCTCCCTCATTTAACCCTAGACCCCCATTACATGATGTCTCATCAGATTGATTTATGCAGTAGGTCTGCTCGTCTTGCGGTTTTGACCTAGTAAACGATTTTTCCTGCGGACTCTCCCAAAAGGCAAATTGTAGAGAACTTCCAGACGTGTCTCCTATAAGATTTTTAGAATTTTTGGCTATGGTATCTGGGAGTTACAGGGTCGGGAATACCGCTGTTCGTCAGGCGAGCAGAATTGGACATACTGTTTTTAATATGTGATTTTGAGGTAGTAAATAATTTTTATGATCATGGCCGTAATTGAGAAAGTTGTAGAGAATCTGGTAATCTATCTTCTGTAGAAAATTTAGAATTGTTAGACCCCTGTACTCTTGCTGGAACGCATTTGAATGCT
The DNA here is from genome assembly GCA_036346245.1 of Bonia amplexicaulis. Taxonomy (NCBI): domain Eukaryota; kingdom Viridiplantae; phylum Streptophyta; class Magnoliopsida; order Poales; family Poaceae; genus Bonia; species Bonia amplexicaulis. The sequence continues at coordinate 38,649 of JAYGGG010000415.1, read as the reverse complement.
GCTGTCCAGTCTGCCAGAACAGAGATCTTCCTCTGTTTTGGGCATTAAATTACACCTAGATGTGGTCAAAATAAAAATATGTGTTCTACATGAAAAATGTAGGCTTTTAAGTGATGAATCCAGAGAGGTATCGTTTGCTATATTGGATCAATATTTTTAAAGATACAAAAATGTTAAGTAGCGTTGCTACAGTGGGTAGTTTGTTGAATTGTTGAGTGGAGAGGAGTTTGTGCGGGTTCGGGGTTCTAGCGACGTCTTTAATTATTAAGTTGTGTTTGTATGCTATGAATTTGTGCTGAGAGATGCCTTTTAGATAGGTGGTCTTGTCCCTGAGCGCTCTTGATTTGCTTCGCTTCGTCGGTTGAGGCAAGTAAACGTAGCGGTGGTTGCTACTGTTTAATTCGTTATTCCTTCTACTTGCAATTTACATTATTATCGTAATTTGATACATTATACCATGATTGCATGATATTTTAAATGTGGTGATGATAGCAAGTATTGATCAATTGATATGTTGATAAACTGCTAGTAGTCATGTGGAATTTTGGCTTGATGTGCAAATGTGAAATATGAAAATAAACATGTGGTGAACTTGTGGATATGGATATGTTGTGAGTATGATAATGCTCCTTTGAGGATGGATTAATGTGATTATTGATTATTATATCATTCATATCATATCATGTCATTTGCATATGTGGATGTCGCCAAGACCTAGCCGCGATCTGCATTCCGACAAAGATCGTATATTGCAGTGTGCGATGCACCTCTTATCCATGAAGCGTCAGTATATTGACGTGTACGATGCACCTCAATTCCTGCCCTGGAAAGAGTGATGTGGAGCATAGCATGAAAGCATTCATATGCAACGCATTGTGGAAAGATTCATTTACATACATATACAACATATTGTGGTAAAGATATTTTATGGAATATTCAACTCATAGTTGTAATGAGGAATTGGCTCATGTGAGCTATTTTGTGGTGTGAGGATTGTGGTTGGGCTCGTGGAATGAGATTCGTCCCTTGTGTATGGTAAGAGATGTGATTGTGGCATGAGATTCTTTTCTCTTGTATTAATTATTGATAGCAGCTGTGGATGTGAGAAATAGAAAAGTATTGAAGTAAAACATGCATATGTTTTATTGTCTTGGTGGTAATAGTGGTTGAGGTCTTAAAGTAATCAGACAAGATTTATTTGTTAATTGTGGATGATTACATGTTGTTGATTAACCTATTGTGGTTTGTGGTAGATTAAATGTTTCATTTGCATTTAATTATGGATAAAATGACTGCATTCATATGCCAATTAAATCTGAAATTGAAAAGGTATGATTCATGGAAGTTTGTGGTGGTTTAATAATTGTGGACATGAATTGTGGTTGTAGTTGTATGGAATTATAAATGATGATGTATAATTGTTTGTAGTTTGAATAGTCTATTAAATAGTTTGCTTACTGAGATTTTTATCTCACCCTTGTTCCCCCTCCCTACAGGTGGACTTTGAGCGTGCATGGCAAGGGTAGAGCGGCACCACACTGATGCACATGAATCATATTTTTTTATGCTGTAATAAAGTTGAAAGGATTATAGACCTTTGCATAGCTTTGTTCATATTATCTTACTAATGTTAAATTTGTGAACTATGTTTTAGATTAAAATATTGGAGGATGTTTTAAATATTAAATTGCTATCACTATCCTATCATTCCTTAGTTGTTTATGCTTCCGCTTATACTATCTTATTTAGTAATTGTTGCTAGTTTAATTTATCTTGTAAATTGGCTAGTTGCAAAGCAGTTTAAGTAGCATCCCAGGGTAATGCGGGTCCTGGGGTGTTACATCATATATATATATACCCGCAGTCGCTTGCCTGTGGATTATGGTCTTACTATTGCTTTTGCTTCCGCTGTTGTCTATGTAATGTAAACATTTGGCATGTTCGGTCCTTATATAAAACAGTAGCCCGACGCGGTGTAATTCAAACCCAGTTGTGTAATATTATGAATTTTTGTGTTTCATGCGATGTATGAGATGATGCAGCGATGTACCTGTGAGCATTATCTACTGATCCAGAGAATAGTACGATGTTTCATAGGGGATTCTGGATTGAAAAATTTGGGTACGACAGTCCTTGTGTCCAGAGTACTCGTGTGTGTTCTTGTGTTAGTTGTGACCATAGGAAAGCCTGAGTAATCAAGAGTGTATAATCTCTAATGAAAGTCGCCGCTGCCGTCAAGTTGTGTTGCCGACGAAAGACAATTGGAGCTAGGGTTGTGTCGAAATCATCGGTAAGGTGTGTCACTGGCGGTGAAGATGTGAAGAAAGCTGGTAAGTTGTGTCACCGGCAACACATTGAACAAGAAGAAGGCAAGACTCCTTGAACACGCGTCAAGAGATCGAACTTCGACTTATGAGCCAAAGCATCAAGATTAAGGGGGAAATGTTAGAATTAATCTTGATGCTTGTCGGCATGCGGGGCACGTCGAACGACAAGCGCGTGGTCGGTGACCATGGTCGGAGTGGTCGTGGATCGGCGACCGTGGTCGAGTGACCGTGGTCGAGTGGTCAGGTCGGCGACCGTGGTCGTAGTGGCCGTGGTCGTGGCTCTTATGAGTGGTCAGTTACGACCACGTTGATGACTTGTTTGGTCAGAGACGCGGTCGAAGACAAGCTGTGGTCAGAGATGCGATCGAAGACAAGCCGTGGTCAAAGCACCGGTCACTGTAGCAGACGTGTGCGGCCAAAAGTGAGAGCGACCGATCACTGTAGTAGACGTATGTGGCCAAAAATGAGAGCGACCGGTCATTGTAGTAGACGTGTGCGGTCAAAGACGACTAACTTGTGTGTGGTCAATTACGACCAGTCTATGCGTGGTCATTGCGACTAGTGTGATCGTAGTTGACCAGGTTGCGTGGTCGATTACGACCAACCTTTATAATAGTCGGTGGCCACTGTAGCTTACGACGGTTACTATAGCAGTTGTCAGCACTGTACTCGATGTGGGCAGCAGTTGCTATTGGTACACACTATAGCAATCGTCAGTAGAGCATGGGCATACGGCGGAGCATAGGCGAGCGACGGAGTAGTTGAGTGCTCTGCAGGGAGGCCCGATTGTATATATGTACCATGTAATCTATAAGAGATGAGTAAGTCGAATAAGTATAGAAAGAGGAAAAGCGACACGAGTTGAGTTCCTGTCGGAAAAGTTCCCTTCATGTCTGTTCGTTCAACTTCCCCGTGTAGTGTGTGTCCACAAGTAACTTGACCAGCTCTGTTCCCCGTCCGACAATAGAGTGGTCATGAGCAATTTGGTCTTCCTGTCTTCTATTTTCACCGCGTAGTCATAGGAAGAACAGGGTGGTCGTATGAGTTTGGACGTGCAGATCTGGTGCCGTTTGCCAACAGAATCTACTGGATGGAGGGGGGATCTTGGTGCGTGGACTCGATGATGGGATTCATCGTCGACGGTGGCACACTGGTGGAGAATATCATCGTACAGAGGGTGAGAGGGTGAGAGAGAGAGAGAGAATGTGGGAGAAAGAGAATGCTGGCTTGTTTCAGTTTGAGTGGCTCGCATGAACTCAAGTTTGGATGAGATATGGGTAGCCAAGATGCTACCAGAGGTTTCAATCCAACGATAATCAGCTGTTCCATTGCAAACACACCGAATGGTATACCGAATGAACCTTTACACATTTGAGAGGATTGGTGAGAATTTGAGGTGGGATTGGGGAAGAACAGCAAGGGAGCTGAGATGTCGAGACCGTGGGGAGGAGGAAGAAGAATAGAATTTTTTAAAATAATTATTCTTTTCTTCAGTATTACAAAATTATACATGCGAATTTATTTTTATAGTTTTGACCGCATGTCACCACACGGTTGGATGACTTGGTCTAATCGCTGAACCGTTAGGTGACACATGTCCAAGTCACCCAACCGTTGGGTGACTAATCCATGTCGCCCAATAGTTGGGCGCCTTGGACCTTAATCACCGAACCGTTGGGTGAATAGGGGATATACCTGAAGCCACGCACCGATCGAGCGCGCCATGCCTCATTCGTCCGAGAGAAAGAAAGGAAGGGAGAGAAGGGGAGAAGAGAAAGAGAGGGAAGAAGGAGAGGAGGAGAAGAAAGGAGAGGAGGAGGAGGAGAGGAGAGGGGGAAGAGAGAAGGAGGGATCTACGCATCGACGACGGTTAGTTTTCTTTATTTTTTATACAAATATTTTTAAAATATGGTAGGATAACAATTGAAATTATTAAATTTGTAGTTTAGAAACTAACATTAATTTAGTTGTTAATAATTGTATTGCCATTTAGATCGCTCTGTTGTGCATTTGAAGGCCCAGTTAATTTTGTTAGTCGCTTATAAATTATAGAAACCCCGTAATAAATATTGTTAATTATTAGAATAACTAATAGGCATCAAAAGATTTAAAATTATTCATAACGATTAGAATAGGATGCACCGATTTAAAATAGTACACGACAGTTTAAAATTATATGTAGCGATTAAAATTGTACACGACAATTTAAATAGAGTTTGAGTTGTAAAAATCCACAAATGACTAAAATAAAATTCATAACTATAATTCATTAATTATTATATTTAGTATTTACTTTCCATTATATCTGTAAGTAATTATGTCGTAATTGCTAGCTTAAATCGATTTGCAAATATGGCCCGCGACCTTGGTGGTTTGGATAGGCCTTTCGGCTTGCTGGACCAGCACGTGAACGCTCCCTGTGGGGACAAGGAAACCGAGTTAGGGGTGGTCTATACGCGAACACCCCGACGGGCTTGGAGACTAGAGCCATGCTAGAGAGGCAGGTTTGTGTACAAAGTATGGCACGCCCTTTTACAATATTTTCTCTATGTACTTTCTTTTTTGTGCTTTGCGGGCTGAGCGATACTAGCCTTCTATCCTTTCGTACGGATGGTGGAGGCCACCAATAAGGATGTCACTCCAGTCGAGGAGGCCGAGGAGGTATAGGCCGGTCTGGAGTGGTCACGACGGTTCCCGTTCGACTGGTCTTTGCTAATAGCTCTGTTGGACCGGTGGCGGCTCGAGACACATATGTTGCACCTCCTATTGGGAATATGGCCCCCACTCTACAGGACATCGCGATACTGCTTGGCATGCCTATCGCGAGAGAAGCTGCCTCCCTAGAGGATACGCCCGGCAACTAGCGCGATGACTTGCTAGGTAGGTTTGACGAGGTTCTTCTAGTCAAAGCCGTGATAGCGTACCACATCTTCCCAGTGCAATAGAAGCATGGCTCACCCATGCAGTGGCTTTCAAGTTCTAGGTACGTATGCTATCAATTTTCCTTGCTTAGCGCTGTACTATTCTTGCCATATGATGGGCTTACTAACTTTTTATTTATGCACAGGTCAAGCGGATGGACCTAGACACCAATGAGTACCAGGTGTCATGACACCTAGAGGTGTACTTGCTGTGGCGTTTGGCTGGGTACTATTTACCAGTAGTCGATGGGACAAGGTGCACGCCACCGGGATCACCAGATTGCCGTGACCTACCGCAGCATGTGTGACGCTTGCTATAGAATGAGGACAACCCTTGTGTGCTTCCTCCTCGAACGGCCAATGTTACTCGATAGGGTTTGTACCGCATGGATATGTACCACATGAGCACCATGGACCGGCCTACTGTAGGGTCCCTTTGGTGCCATAGAAGGGTACTTGCTCTTATGAGTCTATACAATATGTACATTACAAGTCATCTTCTGTAACTACTGTTCTGGCTCGCAGGCACAATTTGCACACCAATAGGTCACCCGTGTGTACGCTAACTTCGTCGAGCACCTCGACCGCCTCACCATTAACAACATGAGTTGGGAGCCATACTCTACTCAAGAGATGGCGGACCGCGCCCCCTCTGGGCTCTCGTTGTTGTGCTTGCGCGGCCAGGTGTACTAGCTCACATAGAAGAAGCTCGCCAGGTGTACTTATATTTTTAAATATAGGTGTTGAGAAAATAATTCTAATCATGAAACTAACGGCCAGACTAACTAGGTCACGACCTGCAGTCGATATGCTCTGATACCATCCCTGTAGGACCCTAGATTTTACTATCCGAAATCCTCTGTGATTTATTACACGATTCCCTGGATCAGTAGATAGTGCTCACAGATACAGAAAATGAATATCAAATACATACCATGCGGAAGCATAAATAAAATAGTAAACTTACACATGGACCGATTAGGCCAAAATCAATAAATTGCAGCAGCGGAAGAACGAAGCACTCAGGTGGGACCTTCAGGACATGCCCACAGGCAGCCAACTGGAGGTTCGCGACCTAGCCCTTGACATCTCCATCTTCTTTGTCATTGTGAGCAATAGTGTTGCTGAGGCGTAGTGGACTGAATCCTGATTCTGGATTTGTTATGAGAGCGAGTGTGAGCACACTAACCACCGTGCTCCGCGAGCCAATACACAGAATGCAAATATATAGTATGCATGGCTTAGCAAAGGAAAGGCTCGGGTTGTTTTCTTTGCTAGAAATTGTTTTTGGTAGCATTGTTATTATTAAACCATAGTGTTATTGTTGCTACCTAGAACTCCACACGACGATTGCCATAATTGACTCAATCCACCATATGCCATAATTGATTTAATCCACCAAAGACACAATTTCTTTACTAATTGTTGTCTAAAACTCCAAACAACAAGTGTCATTATTTACTTAATCCGTCGAATATATTCTTCCCAAATTGATTGCTGTCTAAGACTCCAAACAGCGAGTGACATCATTTAGCTAATCCACCGATCAAACACTATCTATGTGGATTGATGTCTAAACTCCAAACAGCGAATGACATCATTTAGCTAATCCACCGGTCAAACCCTTTCTATATATTCACTTTGAATCCACCAATATCTTTTGTATTCCGAATTCCTAATAACCCAAACTTATAATCACTATTCACCAACTCCCCACTTCTGAATTATAGTGATTCTCTAACAAGATTACTTTTTAATCCATTGAAATCATTCGTATCAGAACTTTCTAACAAATAAATCCTTTCTGCTAATGATCCAAAATGATAAATTGCTTTTTCCATAATCATCCTTATTTTTCTATTATTTATCCCTAACTAATTCATCAATATTTCTCCACCAAGGATATCATTAATCAAGTTTATACTCCAATTGTCGTACCTCCAAAATTTCCTCAATTTCAATTCATCCATCTAGATCAAGTCCTACTAATCCCATTAAATCCAGCAATTACTTTTACACTCTTCTAATTCTCCAAAATCATTTAAATCATCTATCTAGCCTACCTATTCATTTAGACTCCACCCACTTATTTCTCCTAGACTCCTTTCTGTCATTCCCTTTTTATAATCGACATGAATGCACCAATCATCGTTATGTACTTACCACAACAGTCATCCTCTTTTCCTACGACTCTATTTATTCTTCCTGTCATTTTACTTTGTAAAAGAAGAAGTTTTATCATCGTTTAGCCTTTGAAATATAATCCATAGAAAACCTCCTGAGACTTAGCAGTTTGAATAAAACATAATGTATATGAGAATGCGATAGCAGTAGCGATTCAGATTCCATCCACCGTTACATGACATCTGCACCATATGCTTAATCCTTCAAAGATTATAGCCGCTTAACTTATCTCGGGTGACACCTGTATAACACAAATCGTGGCCTTGCACGCCTCCACTTTTCCATTCCCACCCACAAAGTTTTTGAAATAGAACTATATCGGTTAAGTTCCCATGTCCGCCCTTGACCGTGGGCACGGCTATTCGAATAGTTTTGACTCTGCGAGTTTGTACACTTTCACCACAAGAGACAATCAACTCGTTGCCCACATGATTCTTAGTCATGCGCTTGAGCGCACCATCACGGTGACTTTTCAAAGTATCTAGCTCCTTCGTCATCTCACCTTATGGAAAACGCCCACTTGCGGTGGGTCCCATCTATGCACTAATGTTTCCCCATTACTACGCAGCCAGTGCTCCACTTCCCGCAACGCTTAGAACAGCTGGGAAACCTCACCCTCCACTCGGTGTCCCTTTAGGACTCCCCTTGCCCTTGCTTAGACACTTCACTCCACTACCAGTGAGATGAGTCCGGGAGTTTCGATAAATTTACTTAACCAAGTTCTACTTTACAGACTTGTGGTTGCACTGTTTTACGTGGGAGATCATGACAAGATTCAATCCTTAGCGGTATCTGGGCGGTTCTTCTACTAACCACATTGTGCTTCCACCGCACCACTCACACACCCTCGAACCATCCGCCCAGATATTCAAGCAAGTTGACGTCTTTGGGAGCATAAAATAACCATATCGAACATATACCAGTCATTACCACGATGACTGTCCAACCAAATTTTCTCATGACTGAAAGAGATGCTTGGGGCATTTTGGTGCCCCCGAATATCTATGCAGTACTAAGCATGGCATACGGTTACGGACTTATTTTTGAACGGTTAATATCGTAGTTTTTGCTAGGGCGACAAAGTTCACATAATCAACTATTCAAAAGGGGGTGTAATCTTAATCAAGGTAAGCAATGGGTATATAACTAAATTCTTGAATTAAACATGTATTTGCATATAAAATAACAGCATGCAATTTGATATTTTAAACCAAAGTAATTTGCAGAAAATGTAGGTTCAACATGATCAAAGTATTGACTCGCCTTGCACGGTTTACCGCGGTCTTGAGCTCACACAATGCTTCCTCTTGATCTTTGGGTCTTTATCTTCACTTCGCTATCAATTACGATTGATCAGTTGATTCTTCGGGACTCCAGTTTCTAATTACGCGATAAATGACTGAATACAAATAAAAACAAATAACTCAAAAGATCCAAATAAATCCGAATAAACTCAATTTAGTTTTATTACGAGTTAATGGGTGATTGGAGGCAAACTCGGTGGTAGAACATGATGACTTGATCTTTTTATTAGTAATCTCTTTTATCATTTTACATTTATTTAGGAAGTTCCATGAGGTAGGTTAGACCTATGAGTTGAGTATTATTTTGTCGGCGTTAATTTCTCGGGCATACGCTATACACATGATGTTTACAATTTTAGCTTTCCAAATTAATTTTAGAATCTTGGCTTATAGCATTTTGTGGTACGACATTTTATGCATCTTTATCACTAGGCTAAGTTTAATTTGAACAAGGATCTAATTAGACGAGTCATAGTCGGTTATATACATTTGTGCTCGATGTTATTATCTATTTAAATATAACGTTAGGAATTGACTAATACCACCATTTTTATTTTGCCTATACTTTAGTTATTATTAGGTTTAGCTTTATATATATATATATATATATATATATATATATATATATATATATATATATATATATATATATTTTAATTTTAAATTTGTTTACCTAGATAAGGTTTATCATATAGGGTCATATTTTAATATTACTATTTTAATTAAATCTACTACCGAGATTTATTTAATAATAGCAATGTCAAATGTTAATGTATATATTCTAATTATAATTAAGGGTATCTTTATTAAATGTGAATACTTAACAAGGCCACCTTTCTTTACTAATGCCTTTATTTAATTTAGATTTAAATTAAATATTCCAACTACATTAGTTACTTATTTATACATAACATTTAATCTATTGTTAAATCTCAATCAATCTTATTTTATATCCTAATCTAATTCATTACGTTCCCTAGATCATTCCCTAATTTTCCACATTTTTTCTGGATTTAAAATGGGTTTCAAAAGTAAAATAACAATAATAATAAAGAAAAGGGAAAAGGTGCGCCAATGGATCGAATCGAGACCTCGGGCCGAAATGTTTAACGCGAGCGCTGCTAGCCAAATGGGCGGGACGCCTGGGCTGACTATACCGGGGTAGAGAAATAGAAGAGCTAAGAGTTAAGTAGGGTCAGAACAGAGGATGTCGGGCCGGTCGGAGAGGATCCTTGCCAGCGGCGAGCGGCGGCCGGAGGGACGTTGGCGACCGCCAAAATGGGGCGTATAGCAGGTGGGGAGGCTAAGGGTGGCGGTGGATTGGCCGGAGCGACGACGAGGTGGGCGGAAGGATGTTCGAAGCGGCCGACGGTGAGGTGAGCTCGGGTGGCGGCGCCGACGTGGAGGAGAAGAAAAATTGAGGCGCGCAAGAGCCGAGGGACGGAGGGAATCTTCATCGAGCCAACGGCCGAGCCGAGGGGAACCACGGCGAGCCGGCGTGAGGCGGGTCGGCGGTGGCGCACGGTGCGTGGCGCGGCAAGGTGAGGCCTCGGCCGGCCACGGAAATCTTCAGGCCGAGGGGTTGCTCCCACCGCGGAATTGGACCGAGCCACCGAGAAGAGCGCGGCATCATGGCGGTGGTGGTTTTTCGGCCGACGATGGGGAAGGCGGCCGATTTGGGGGAAGAGGGCCTCTCCGGCGTTCTCGGGGCTTTTGGGGCGATTCGTCGCGGTGGGAGGATGAGGGTGCGCAGATAAAGACGTTAGTGGCTTCAATGGCGTTTATAGGAGCCGAGGGAGGTGGGGCAGGGAGCAGCAGAGCGAAGAGGCGGGGGAAAGAACGGAAAGAGGGCAAGAAAAGAAAGGGGAGCTAGGGGCTGGGCGGTGAACGCAGGGATAGGAGGTAGCGCGGCGACGCGACTTGCAATGCGACGGGACCTGGCGCGATGACGAAGGGGAAACAGTGGCTCAGAGAGTGGAAGCAGGCGGCGCCGCGCAGAGCAGAGAAAATGAGAGGAGGGAGAAGAGTCAGCGTAGAGGAGGAAAGGAGGGGCGTTCGGGCCCAGGGCCAGAGAAAGGAAGTGGAAGGGGGAAAGAAAAAAGAGGAGAGAGGAAAAGGAGTGGGGCCCACATGTAAGAGAGGGAAAAATGGAGAAAGCATTGAGAGAAAATGAGAAGGTTTAGCAATTTTGGAATTTAGATTTGAATTTCTATTTCATATTTAAGATTATTGATTTCAAATTTTGAAATTTTAATTCAAGTCTTGGTTCAATTTTCTTGATACAAGGTATACTAGTCTTCTATTTCGATTTTATTTAACTTTTGCTACAAATTGTATTTATAAATTTTTGAATGTCCATATTCTAGGTTTTTGTATGCTATTATTTCCAAAATGAGATTTTATATTTTAACTCAGGTTTCTCCCTCCTTATGCTGGATCATCTTTTCAGATTCGTATTTAAAATTTTAGTTTTCTATTATTTGCATATTTTCTTTTATGGCATTACTAATGTTTGTTTTATTTTTCATGAATTTCTTTAATTATCATAATCTTAACCAAGTCTTAAGAAACACTATAAAAATCAAATTTTCAAATAGAATATATCACAAAAATAATTCACAAGCTTCATATTTTCATATTTAAATTTTTGGGATGTTACAGACACCAGGTCGGATCATGGATAGGGTTTCCCATGGTTTGGAGGTGATGCACGATGAGCCACTGGGCATTGTGCACCAGGTCTATGAGAGGGCGAAGCGTGCCCTTGACCTCTCGTCGTGCAGGACTCTCCCGGTAGCTGCCACTCTTGTAGCTTAGGTAAGAGGCTCTAGAGGGCCACATGCATAGGCCTTGTCGGTGCCTGACTAGGCCAGAGGGTTGGCGTGTCCACGTGTCTACCCTCGGGAACCGACACCGTTGCCACTTGGCCAGGCCAGAGGGTTAGGGTGGGCACGTCCATACACACGGACGCCGTCGTCGTTCATGGACCCCTACATGGCATCGACAGGGCAACACACTTTGTTCGGCCAAGGCAGGTATGATAGTTGGCAACCATGACCCACTTAGAAGGTGTGTTTTGTCTCTTAAGTTTTTTTCGCATCGATATATTGCACAAATAAATAATACCTATCCTATAGGAATGACACAACGATCAGGAGTTCACCTATCCCCCCATCAAGATTTCCTAAGGGACGTGAGCAAGTTCCTCGCGAAGGACCAAGCGATGGGTTGTAGCTCGGAAGGCACCGGCCCAACATAGCCACAAGCGCAATGATCCCTAAGGCGTTGGGAGTACAGGTCCGTAGGCCTTGCATCGCCTCACGCCGAGGAAGCCCAAATGAGGCCATATGGGCGGCCACCACTGTGGGTGGGATGTGGCGACAACAGAGGAGGTGTTGCGGGTGGTGTAGGCGGTGGTGAGTGTAACACCCGACCAAACAATGGCACGAAATGCTACCAAACTAACAACATAACAAAACTATGCTAAGGCATTCTATAAAATTTCGTGAGCCTCCTTTGTTTATTGATAAAATGAAGTTCTAACAATATTATCAAAAGGTATGAATAACCGCAAGCAAAGTAATTTGGCTATTAAGCGAAACATCTATAAAACTTAAGTAAAGCACGGAAGCAATATAAAGAAGTTCTAATCCATTATTACATCTTAATCAAGGTCATAATCAAAACCACTTGAACTAATCAACAAATAATAATTAGAGTTCTCTATCTTCTCCATGGTGAATATTTCGTGCAAGTGCAACAATACTAATCCTCTTTATTCCCATGCATGCCGACCTCGTGAAGGTACCTAAAATAAACAAACAACAACAACAAAACAACGACAAGAGTGAGTCCAATGACTCGACAAGTATAACTATAACAAATGCAAGCATGAACATTAACTCTCAAGTTAAACATATTACATATGAATTTCATGCTATGCATTATGATCAAAGCCTCTTTCTCATCTCTTCGCATTTTACGGTAATGCGGGTGTACATCCGTCAATGCACACCATGCCTGCCCTTGAGTGCAGGGACCAATGCCCACACTCCGCAAGTGTGGGGACCTCGATGCTTGATCACCGCATGATCAAGACTTCAACAATTCTCAATATGATGCATATATGTGAATATATCAAAGATAACGAGCATTCACCATACTACGCATCAACCAATCTCATAAATGCCATAATGTAAACAGAACATAAATAGCATTCTCAATTCATCACTTACTCATACTCACAATTTAAACAGTCATGATTCAACCATCATCCAAACAATTCAACAAATCCATAAACACACAGATTTTCACATCACAAATATACTTGCCTCAACGCGAGAAAATGAAGAACACGTAGAAGGCACAACCCGGAATCCGCTCTCCTCCTGAATATTTAATTAATAATTACCAACATGACAGTAGCGGGTTTCTAGATATAAAATAACAGCAACCCCAATTAACCCAACAATTTATCTCAATTAAATCCCCAACTCCCCTCGGCCAAATCTGCCCAACCACAGACAGCCGACTTCCAAAAATCATAACTTTCAGTAGGTAACTCCAAATTAAGCGTTCTTGGACTCTCTGGAAAGATAATTAAATTATCTACAAAAACTTAGTTGGGGAGACTCTCTGATTCGGCAATTAACTAACCGATCCAAACCCTTTTTTAAAGCATCCAAATTCACGTTGGACTCTCTGGACAGCGCACTAAAACAGGCATAACTTTCGCCCAGAAACTCGAAATCCGGACTTCTTGACCTTTATGGAAAGCTAAGAAAATTATCTAAAACTTTCCTAACATGAAGAATTTCTAATTCGCAACTATTTCCGTCGCACAAACCGATCTACCAAACTCTGTCCAGAACTACTCCGATCTACTCCGATCTACTAACTTTCATAACTTTTGCTACACAACTCGGAATAACGCAATCTAGCACTCCCTGGAAAGATAATCAAACCCTCTACAACTTTCTAGAAGGGGTCCAGACCTGAATCCCGACGAAACTAGATCAAAACTGCCGAGAACAACTACTGTCCCAGCAGCCCAAAAACCGACGAATCTAACTCGATTAAAACCAATCTAGAGACTACCAGGGATTACCCTTGACGACACGACGACGAACACGCCGACGAACACGATGAACACGGCGACAAACACGCCCGCGATCTCCTCCTCTCTTTCCTCCGGATCCACGCGGTGCAATGACGAGCGCCGGCGACGGCGACCGGGAGGAGACGACGACGATGAAGACAACGACGGCGCGACCGGAAGAAGACGTCGGGGCAGCACGGGCGGCGGCTGCTGGGTGGGCGCGGGGGGTGGAGGCGCGGGGGGAGGCGCCTGGGGTTTAAGAGGTGGCCTCTCCTCCCTCTTGGGCCAAGAAAAACCCACCGGCCAGGCCTAGGCCGTGTTGTCTTAAATTTTCATAAAACCTCTCAAAACTCTTATAAATTTAATTATTTCACAAAGTCCTCTCTCTATTAATTAAACAATTAATTAAACAATTTCCGGTATTACATTCTACCCCGTAATACCCCGAAAATGTTTTATTAATTGCTTAGTTAATAGAGAGAGGACAAAATGAAAGATTTATTAAAAGAGTTTTGGGGGTTTTCGAAAGTTAAGACAACCTGGGCTTGGGCTTGGCCTGTGGGATTTTCTAGGCCCAAGAGGGAGGGAGGCCACCACTTAAAACCCCGCAGCAGCCCCTCCGCCCACCTCCCGCTCGCCTCCCTCCCGCCGCCTCCTTGCGCTTTGCCGCCGCTCTTCTTTGCCGCCACCGCCAGGCGCCCGCCGCCGTGCGCCCCTGCTGCCGCGCCGTCTTCTCCGTGCCGTGTCGTCGTCCTCGCTGCGCCGTGGTGCCTTCGTCTTCGCCGCCGCCGCCGTCGCCGCCGTCTTGTTCCCCGGAGCGCCGTCGTCGGCGTTAGCCGCTATACCGCGTGGATCCGGAGGAAGGAGAGGAGGAGATCGCGGCGTGTTCGCGTCGTTCGTCGCCGTGTTCGCCGACGTGTTCGCCCTCGTGTCATCAAGGGTAACCCGTTGGTCCTCTAGATGAGTTTTAATCAAGTTGGATTTCGTCTGTTTTCTGGACCGCCGTGACAGTTTGGGTTAATCGGCTGTTCTGGGTTAGATCCGTCAGGATTCAGGTCTGGACCTCTTCTAGAAAATTGTAGAGAACTTGATTAGCTTTCCAGGAGTGCTAGAACGCGTTATTCCGAGTTGTGTAGCAAAAGTTATGAATTTTCTAGTGCTACTGTTCTGCAGATCGGAGTAGTTCTGGACAGAGTTTAGTAGATCGGTTTGTGCGACAGAAATAGTTGCGAATCAGAAATTCTTCATGTTAGGAAAGTTTTAGATAATTTTCTTAGCTTTCCATAAAGGTCAAGAAGTCCGGATTTCGAGTTTCTGGGCGAAAGTTATGCCTGTTTTAGTGCGCTGTCCAGAGAGTCCAACGTGAATTTGGATGCTTTAAAAAGGGTTTGGATCGGTTAGTTAATTGCCGAATCAGAGAGTCTCCCAACTAAGTTTTTGTGGATAATTTAATTATCTTTACAGAGAGTCCAAGAACGCTTAATTTGGAGTTACGTACTAAAAGTTATGATTTTTGGAAGTCGGCTGTCTGTGGTTGGGCAGATTTGGCCGAGGGGAGTTGGGAATTTAATTGAGATAAATTGTTGGGTTAATTGGGGTTGCTGTTATTTTATACCTAGAAACCCGTTACTGTCATGTTAGTAATTATTAATTAAATATTCAGGAGGAGAACGGATTTCGGGTTGTGCCTTCTCGCTCTTCTTCATTTTCATGGTTGAGGCAAGTATAACCTTGCTATGATTAATCTGTGTGATTGAGTGATGATACGAGTGGTGTTTGAGTTATGAATGCTTTACTTATGAATTTGAGTAATGTTCGAGTTGTTAATGCTATTTATGTTTTGTTTACATTATGGCATTTATGAGATTTGTTGATGCGTAGTATGGTGAATGCATGATATCTTGTTGATACATTCACATATATGCATCATATTGAGAATTGTTGAAGTCTTGGTCATGTGGTGATCAAGATCGAGGTCCCCACACTTGCGGAGTGTGGGCATTGGTCCCTGCACCGGGTAGAGTGCATGGGTGTGCATTGACGGATGCACACCCGCGTGCGGTAAAATGCGAAAGAGATGAGAAAGAGGAGCCTTTGATCATAATGCATAGCATGAAATTCATATGTAATATGTTTAACTTGAGGGTTAATGTTAATGCTTGCATTTGATACAGTTATACTTGCTGAGTCGTTGGACTCACTCTTGCTGTTTGTTTATTTGTTTTAGGTACCAATGTGAGAATGACATATATGGGATCAAAAAGGGATTAGCTTCGTTGCACGTGCACTATTCCTTCAATAAGAAATAAAGACAGTCATGATAATCTTGTTGGCTTGTTAGCTTAATTGGTTCAGTTTATTTTCCATCAGATTAAATGTAATAAAGACTTAGTATCATTGGATATTATCTTCCGTTCATTATTTAGAACTTGTGCTATTCATGCTTATTTAAACCGTCATCCGGTTAATAAACAAAGGAGGTTATGCCGAAATTTTAAGGTAACCTATATTAGTTGTTGTTTTATTGTGGATAGTTAGTAGCATTTCAGGCCTATGTTAGGCTGGGGTGTTACAGTTGGTATCAGAGCGGGCTGTAGGTCCGTGGTAGTGAAAATATTAAATTTGACACACTGTGCACAGTAGATGGGGATGGGTTTTGCATCGCATCTGTATCATTGCTGCTGTTTCTGATAATTAATTGTGTGTCATGTGTGACTCTATATTTATTTATGTTATATAGAGATGGCAAGGGGTAGAGGCCGTGGTCGTGGTCGTGGCCGCAGAGCCGGAGACGCCAGCCAGCTGTGCCCCGCCAGCTTGAATGAATCTGCGCCAGAGAGGCCATCCGGTGGGATCGAGAGGAAGAGGTTGCTTCACGGTTCAAGGAAACCGCCTCCCCCCCGCACCCAGCCGCGCTGCGGTCATTCCTATGCCTTGCGGCGGTGGGTGTGATGGGTCCGCATCGATGGAATGCGTTGAGGTTGGATACTTCGATGGACTAGGGACGCCAGATTGATGCGCTAACGGTTGCGTCACATGGAGAGACATCTAGAGGTGTTGGGGCTACCATCCGAGCAAAGCTCGGTTTGTGGCCTTCAGGTTGAAGGGCAAAGGATCTCGGTGGGAAGGAGTCCTGTCACTAGATCCGCGCCTTAGGGCCGCGACTTGGGAGGTGTTCTCGGGCGATTCAGAAGAGGTTCTATCCCGACTCATTTGTGGAGAGGATGGAGGTTTCATTGAATGATTACAAGCGTGGCAAGATGTCGATGTCGAGTACGAGGTGGGATTCCACAACATAATCCGCCCATTGCCCTTTGTGGCTACCAATGAGGTAGAGAAGGCTAAGAGGTTCCGAGAGGACTTAGGCGGGAGTTTCGGCGGTATTGGGAGCTTTGGAGCTCTGTGACTTTAGCTCCCTGTGGAGCAAGCGAGAGGCATGGAGTTAGAGATGCGGCTTGGGGAGGGACCGCATGGGACTGGTGGTCATGCGACTCGGAGAGTACAGAGAGTAGCCGGAGGAAGAGTTTTGGCGGTGGTGGGTCGGTGGCTAAGCCGGTTCACAAGAAGTTCAAGGGTGTCGAATTCTTTCAAGTCTAAGTTCAACAAGTCCCAGCGTCTTCCACTTTTCGTCCTTCACCGGTGTTCCGATGGTACGTCCGGTCCGGGTCGAGGATGAAATGTTTCAAGTGTGGTGAGGACATCGTGCGGCGAGTGTGTTTGGTCGGGAGCTTGTCGCCATTGTGGTCCGGAGGGCCACAAGGCAATGGTCTGTAAGCGTAATCCCGCCAAAGATCATCAAGTGGGAGCCGATTCGAGGCGGCTCGATCGGCAGCCTTCTTCCGGGGTCGGTCAGATGCTAGCAATGCCCTACTCGAACTTGGGCGCCGACCCGTCCTCACTACCTTCTCCGGAGGATGCCTCCGGTACTTTTGGCCTCCTCCTGCGGCGTTGTTTCCAAAGATGGCGCCTTGAGCTCCTCCTCAGTGGCGGCTCCGCCATATCCGGTGTTGCGGCGCCCGGCACTCCAAATGTCGCCTCCCACGCCTTGCCGACTACCGAGCGGAGTCGTCCCGATGTGGTGACAGTACGCTTTTGGTGGACTCGGTGGAGGCTTATGTTCTGCTTGATTCCGAGCTACTTTCTCTTTTGCTTCCATAGAGTTTGCTAGTCGGGCCAGTTGAGTTTGCGCTATAGCTCACTGCTTTGGTTCATTCACGGTGGAATTCTTTCTAGTTCAACGATCGTCTGGGTTGTACGATTACCATAGATGGAGAACATTTTGTTGCTAATCGATGGTTATGAGGATGGAGCCGTTTGATGTTATTTTGGGAATGAATTGGTTGCATAGTTACCGTCTTGTCATATCTTGTTTTTGGAAGACAAGAACTTTGCAATCGCCGTCGTGCCAAGAGTTAGTGTTTGGTAGTGCACCCTCCCAGACACCCAAAGTGTTGGCTAGTCTTTTCCGGTAGTAGAGCGAAGAGTGGATTTCTTTTATCCCTTGTGGAAAAGCCAAATTCCTCTTTGATTGCGGAGCGATTCCGTGGTCCGGAATTGTGGACGTTTTCAGCAGAGTTGCTGTGGATGCCACCTCCGCGTCCGGTGGAGTTCGAGAATTGACTTGGTGCCGGAGCACGACCGGTTTCTATAACTCCGCACTGCTTGGCTCGACTGCCCAAGAAGAGTTAAAGAAGCAATTGGATGATCCGAAGGCAAAGGATCTTATCCGTCCGAGTGTGTCTCCGTGGGGAGCACCAAGTGTTATTTGTCAAGAAGAAAGATGGGAGTTGGCGCATGTGTATTGATTACCGTGCTCTCAATCGCTAACCATCAAGAATAAGTATCCTTTACCCGTATCGAGGATTTGTTTGATCGCTTGAGGGAGCTAAGGTATTTTCAAAGATTGATCTCGATCCTGGTACAATCAAATTCTGTCCGAGAGGAGGACATTGAGAAAACGGCGTTCTCCACGAGGTATGGGCATTTTGAATTTAAAGTTATGTCTTTTGACTAACAAATGCCCCCGCCGCTTTCATGGAGACAATGAAGGATGTTACATGAATATTTGGACGACTTTGTGGTCGTATTCATTGATGATATCTTGATTTATTCCAAGAGCGAAGCGATCATGAGCAAGATCGAGACAAGTGTTGGCAACACTAAGAGAGCATAAGTTTTATGCGAAGCTCAAGAAGTGTGAGTTCTGTGACCCGGTGGGGTTCTTGGGTCACATCATCGCGATAAAGGAGTCTCCGTTGATCCAAGTAAAGTTTCTTGATGGTGGATTGGGAGAGGCCGACCAATGTCAAGAAGGTGAGGAGCTTCCTCGGATTGGCGTTATTATCGGCACTTTGTGCAAGATTTCTCCATCATCGCCAAGCCCTTGTCGAAGCTTACTCGAAGGACATGAGGTTTCGGTGGGGCGATGATTGTGAGCGCAGCTGGATTTTGAAGGAAAAGTCGGTGACCGCCTGCTCACCGCTCCAGCCGTGAAGCGATTCACGCTTTTCTCGATGCATCAAGAGTTGGGTGGGTTGTGTGCTTATGCAAGATGGTAAGGTTTTGGCTTACGATCGAGGCAACAAAAAAGCATGAATGCAATTACCCTACCCATGATTTAGAGTCGGCATTTGTGTTTGCATTGAAGCTTTGGAGGCACTATCAGCGGTGAGACTTGTGACGTGTTTACCGATCACAAGAGTCTCAAGTACATCTTTACCCGTAGGATCTGAATTTGAGGCGTAGCAGATGGTTAGAGTTGATCAAGGATTATGATCTAACCATTCAAGATCATCCGGTAAGGCCAATGTGGTGGCCGATGCTCGAGTCGCAAGGCGACGCCTGCCACCGGATTGTTTGATTGCTGATTTTGATCGTATGGGATATCTTTTGCTATGCGGTACGGCCCGAGTGGAGACCCGTTGATCTTAGAGTCAGCTATACCAGAGCGAGTGCGGGAGGCACAACAGTCTGATCAGTTGCTTCAGAGGGTTATGAGATGGTTGGAGATGGGAAAAGAAGGGGATTTCAGCATGGATATGTCAGGGGCATTGCGTTTTAAAGGGCGTTATGCGTGCCGCAGAAAGCGGAGGTTAAGGATGACATTTTGAGAGAAGCTCATCGCACCGTATACAGTTCATCCGGGAGAGACTAAGATGTATCGTGATTTGAAGCGCAATTTCGGTGGAAAAGGATGAAGGTGGATATAGCAAATTATGTGGCCTCGTGGTATTTGTCGTCGACAAGTGAAAGTCGAACATAAGAGGCCACTGGATATTGCGCCATTGGAGGTTCCTCAATGGCCGTGGATGATATTTCTATGGATTTTGTGGTCGCGTTGCCTCGGTCGCCGAGAGGCAAGGACGCATAATTTGGGTTGTTGTGGATCGGTTCAAGAAGTCCGCGACTTCATTCCTATCCGCACAACCAACTCAATGAGTGATCCGCTCCTATTTATGTTCGGGAAATTGTGAGGCTGCATGGTGTGCCTAAGACCATAATTTCCGACAGAGATGCCAAGTTTGTTTCCAAGTTTTGGGAGAGTTTGCAGAGTGCTTTGGGCACTCGGCTTCGTTGAGCACGACTTTCCACCAGCAGGCGATGGACGATCGAGCGGACTATCCAAACTTTGGAGGACATGTTGAGATCTTGTGTCTTTGTCTTGGAAGGGTAGTTGGGAGGATCAATTACCTCTGTAGTTTGCCTATAACAACAGCTTATCACTCTAGTATCAAAGCAGCTCCATTTGAAGTGTTGTATGGTCAGAGTGTAGGTCGCCTTTGCTTTGGGAAGCGGTGGGCGGAAAGGGCTTTAGGACCGGATTGGATCCGAAGACCGTTGAGAGAGTGGCTTTGGTAAGACAATTTGTTGGTCGCCCAGAGTAGACGTAAGAGTTATCTTGATGTGAGAAGGAGGGACTTGGAGTTTGCGGTGGGAGATCGGTGCTCTTGAGAGTATCTCCTACCAAGGGTGTGGTGAGGTTCGGTACCAAAGGGAAGCTTAGCCCTAGGTACGTTGGACCTTTCACCATATTAGCGGATTGGGAAATTGGCTTACCGCTTGATCTTCCCGAGGCTATGCGCTGAGTGCATAACGTGTTTCACGTGTCCATGTTGAGGAAGTACTTGCGAGACCCGAAGTTCACATCGAGCTAGAACCTTTGATTATTGAGCAAGATCTATCCTTTGAGTCCAAGCCATCGGATTCGGAAAGGTCGAAAAAGTGTTGAGAAATAAGACTTTCTCAGATGTCAAAGTGCTTTGGTCGCATCGCATCGAGAGGGAGGCAACTTGGGAGTTGGAGTCTCGCATGCGAGCTGCACCCGGCGTTGTTCACGTCAAAGCGTGTTTTTCTAGTTGGTTGTTTTGTTTCTGTTGTGGTTGCGGTTAGAATTGGGTCGAATTGCTTTTAAGAGGGTAGAATGTAATACCCGGAAAATATTTTATTAATTGCTTAGTTAATAGAGAGAGGACTTAAGTGAAAAGATTTATTAAAAGAGTTTTGGGGGTTTTCGAAAGTTAAGACAACTGGGCTTGGGCTTGGCCTGTGGGATTTTCTAGGCCCAAGAGGGAGGGAGGCCACCACTTAAAACCCCGGCAGCCCCACCCTGCGCCTCCACCCCCTGCCTCCACCCCCTGCGCACTCGCCCTGCGGCCGCCGCCTCCTGCGCCTTCTTGCGCCGCCGCTTCTTGCCGCCGCCGCGCCCGGCCGCCGTCGCCCCTGCTGCCGCGCCGTCTTCTCCGTGCCATGTCATCGCCCCGCTGCGCCGTGGTGCCTTCGTCTTCGCCGCCGCCGCCGCCGCCGTCTTGTTCCCCGGGCGCCGTCGCCGACGTTCGCCGCTATACCGCGTGGATCCGGAGGAAGGAGAGGAGGAGATCGCGAGCGCAGTTCGCCGTCGTTCGTCGTCGTGTTCGCCGACGTGTTCGCCCTCGTGTCGTCAAGGGTAACTCCGTTGGTCCTCTAGATGAGTTTTAATCAAGTTGGATTTCGTCTGTTTTCTGGACCGCCGTGACAGTTTGGGTTAATCGGCTGTTCTGGGTTAGATCCGTCAGGATTCAGGTCTGGACCTCTTCTAGAAAATTGTAGAGAACTTGATTATCTTTCCAGGGAGTGCTAGAACGCGTTATTCCGAGTTGTGTAGCAAAAGTTATGAATTTTCTAGTGCTACTGTTCTGCAGATCGGAGTAGTTCTGGACAGAGTTTAGTAGATCGGTTTGTGCGACAGAAATAGTTGCGAATCAGAAATTCTTCATGTTAGGAAAGTTTTAGATAATTTTCTTAGCTTTTCATAAAGGTCAAGAAGTCCGGATTTCGAGTTTCTGGGCGAAAGTTATGCCTGTTTTAGTGCGCTGTCCAGAGAGTCCAACGTGAATTTGGATGCTTTAAAAAAGGGTTTGGATCGGTTAGTTAATTGCCGAATCAGAGAGTCTCCCCAACTAAGTTTTTGTGGATAATTTAATTATCTTTACAGAGAGTCCAAGAACGCTTAATTTGGAGTTACGTACTGAAAGTTATGATTTTTGGAAGTCGGTTGTCTGTGGTTGGGCAGATTTGGCCGAGGGGAGTTGGGGATTTAATTGAGATAAATTGTTGGGTTAATTGGGGTTGCTGTTATTTTATACCTAGAAACCCGTTACTGTCATGTTAGTAATTATTAATTAAATATTCAGGAGGAGAACGGATTTGGGTTGTGCCTTCTACGTTCTTCATTTTCTCGCGGTTGAGGCAAGTATAACCTTGCTATGATTAATCTGTGATTGAGTGATGATACAGTGGTGTTTGAGTTATGAATGCTTTACTTATGAATTTGAGTAATGTTCGAGTTGTTAATGCTATTTATGTTTTGTTTACATTATGGCATTTATGAGATTTGTTGATGCGTAGTATGGTGAATGCATGATATCTTGTTGATACATTCACATATATGCATCATATTGAGAATTGTTGAAGTCTTGGTCATGTGGTGATCAAGCATCGAGGTCCCCACACTTGCGGAGTGTGGGCAATTGGTCCCTGCACCGAGGTACAGGCATGGGTGCATTGACGGATGCACACCCGCGTCACCGTAAAATGCGAAAGAGATGAGAAGAGGAGCTTTGATCATAATGCATAGCATGAAATTCATATGTAATATGTTTAACTTAAGGGTTAATGTTCATGTTTGCATTTGATACAGTTATACTTGCTGAGTCGTTGGACTCACTCTTGCTGTTTGTTTATTTGTTTTAGGTACCAATGTGAGAATGACATATATGGAATCAAAAAAGGATTAGCTTCGTTGCGTGCACTATTCCTTCAATAAGAAATAAAGACAATCATGATAATCTTGTTGGCTTGTTAGCTTAATTGGTTCAGATTTATTTTCCATCGATTAAATGTAATAAAGACTTAGTATCATTGGATATTATCTTCCGCTCATTATTTAGAACTTGTGCTATTCATGCTTATTTAAACCGCCATCTGGTTAATAAACAAAGGAGGTTATGCCGAAATTTTTAGGTAACCTATATTAGTTGTTGTTTTATTGTGGATAGTTAGTAGCATTTTAGGCCTATGTTAGGCTGGGGTGTTACAACCCCCCTTAAACAGAATTCGACCCCGAATTCTAACTGCAACCTCAACATAAAACAAAAACAACCAACTAGCAATTAACTAGCACCCGACGTGAACAACGCCGGGTACTGCTCGCGCATGCGAGACTCCAACTCCCAAGTTGCTTCTCTCTCGACCTGCTGCGACCAAAGCGCTTTGACATACTAAATATTTTTTTTCTAATTGCTTGCACCTCGCACATAGGTTCTTGAAGATCCAAGTGGTTTGCCAACCTCCCGATCCTTGCTCCTTACATCTGCATAACTTTTCACCGCCCTGGGCGATGTGATTCTCGACTCACCAAGGCCACTCGTTGAACTTACGCCCGCAACACTTCGAATTGTGTAGCTTTAATTCTTGAATGGTGGTCGGTCTTACTCGCTGGTCAACGGTTTTAATGAAGCCCACGCTACAGATCTTTCAAGTTCTCCCTCGATACCGAGTCATACAAAGCGCTGTGTATCCCACACTAGAACCCAAGGTAGTCCTAGTGATACACAAACCCCTAAAACTTCGCAATTAACAAAAGCGATTAAATACACATCGGGTTATCATTCCCTTTAGTACCAACCCACACAATCACGACAAAGACATATATCTCATGTTTCCATTCTCAATCGATCTCTTTACCTTAGCAATGAGCACCCCTTAAACACGGGCACACCACGGGGTCAAGGTAAACCCACTCTTTCACACACGTAATACAACTGAAAATAAGGGATTCTTATTGCAATCACGCATCACCCACTCCCCACCAAAGGGTCAAATCATAAAGAAAATCGAGGATTCAACATAAGAACCTCTCCACCTTCCAAGTAGGTGGTTTGCAAACAAACAACACATACGTCAAAGGGAATCACTCAAATGTCAAACCGTCCATTTTTTCCTAAACCGAAAACCACACAAGCCAACAAAAGTCAACTCAAACTACAAAAGACTTTTCTCTCATCACGTAGCTCAAACAAGAATCGGGAGCATTTTACTACCGATTTTTTTTATTAAACTTCCTCTTGAATCACGAGGTTCCAAATTACCCCATACCATACTAGCTCAATTCTCTTAAATTGGCAACATCAACTCTATGTTCAAACCGAGTGCATCCAACACACTTTTGTAGAAGGACTCTACTATTCTCATAATAACATACTCTAGTCAACTCCTCTTCCCACATGTTACTTTAACGAATAATTTCCAATGCACCTCATCGTTATTTTTCACCCACCAACACTTCACCATAAATCTTAAGGACAATCAACATGAATTTCTCGGCTCACATACCCATTTACTACATCCAAAGGATACTATCAAGGAACATCATAATATTCGTAATCCACTCCTTCCACTATTCTCACGCAATAACATTAGCCTCCAAGGTTCTAGCATAGATCACCAACCAAAATTTCCCATCTCTAAGGCTTCTATACATATACTTGATATATTTAATACAAAGACTCTTAAATTCAGTGACTAAAATTTCCACAATCAACCATACTCAATCATTAACAACCATATGAAACATATTCTCAACTTGATTATCTGTGAAAGATTCTAACTCCTAGAGGGTTACTCATCGAGCTAAGTTATACATGGCAAAATTCAACAATCCTTACTATCCCAATAATTCCCACAACGGTTGGGCTTCTTCACAATTATAAACTCATTAACTACACCATCATAATCATTCTAATAACCCTTGCAAAGTACCCCATCATGATGCTCCAATAAAATTGATCAAGATTCCCATACTTTCAATAATTCCAACGTTCCAAAGAAATGAACGTAACACTCATGAACCACACTAGGTTCTTCTAGTTGCAACAATAAAACTATTTAGCCCCAAGGACAACATCTTCTTTAAATCAAATCCTCATCGAGAATTATTCAACGAAACAATTTATCACTCCAAGAATCTCAAGTATCTTGATACCCACAATCTCACCCGGACTAATCACAAAACCACACCAACCAGGTTGCCATACACATCTTAAAGGTCTTTGCAACCCAAACTGCGTACCCCTTTCTTGGAGAAGCAAAAGAAGAAAATTTCAGCACAAGATCCATCTGCAATAAACACAAAACCAAGAAAACAAAGATCTTGGACAACAAAGGATAAGACCACGGTGAAGGCGCATGCCTCCTCGAGACGAAAACATCAAATCTCAACCAATACGAATACAAGATTGTCATTTGAGCTCGAAACTCTTAAGCAGCGAAAATAAGAAGTCAAACACACTTCACAAAGATTGCACAACTTGACTTCAACCTTCAAAACTTTTATCAAACTTTTCCTTTTAACAAAGAGAACAACCTTCTTTGAATACGGTATCACCTTAACAATTCCAACAAAAGAAGAGTTGAAGACCACAACACATTAATTCTTTAAGAACTAATAAAATCCCTCAACATGGCACTTGGCTTAAAACAATTTCAGTTACCACATAAATTATGAGATCAAAGATCGCATACACACTATCAAAACTTTTGATTTAAATAGTACCAAGGAATTTATTCAAATTCTTCTATTTAATGAACCTTCAACATTACCATCATAACCACAAATGGACCAACATACTAACATCAGAATAATACATTCTTAACAAGCATCATCATATCCTCAACTCCCTTCATAAACTTTTCCAAAAGAAACATAAGAAATCATTGCATCATGTTTCTAATATCTAAGTAAGGTTGCAACTACTTGATCTAGGAGAACCTAGTGCATAAACCACATAAATAGAACAAAGCTCTTAAACAAGATGATACTAGAACAAGATAATCTCATAAATCATGCTAGTATAAATTTCTTACTAGATTTCATATATTCCATTCTTTATTGGTGCTCAACTCTAACTTAGCACCAATTGATTGTACTCTATTCACTATTGGCAATAATTGATTATTATTCGGTCATAACAACATTCATGATCCTAACTCCATTTTACAATTATAAGACATTCATGAGCATAGATTTTGTATCCTACCTTACATTCAGAAATTAGAATGGAAATGACTTTAAATTTCAATGATACCATTTCGTAAGACAAGTTTCTACAAGTCAATGCATCAACCTTCATCTATTCCTTTATACGTATTTCAACAATTTAGCATTGTAAAAGATAGATGAAACCAGCAATTGTGCATGCTCATAAAGCATCTAATTAAAAGACATATTAAAGGTCAATATTACCAAGGTAATATTCTAACACCTCCTTACTTAATCATTCCAAACGGTCGGATTAATTACTAAAGACACAGATAATTCAATTTATCCAATCATGATAGAAATTTAAACAATCATAATAATCATTCCGGTTCTTATTACACACTCCTCAATAACTCCTTGAGTTACTATCATGAATAGACAAATTCTTAATCATAGTTCTTCTCAAAACTATTACAAGGCAATATCAAATTAAACCACTACACTTCCAAGGATACTAGTAAAAGAAATTAATTATACACTACGCTATCATATCAACTTGATAATTCAAACCTTACGAATTAGTTTATATGATTACCACCTTCCACTTAAGCATAGCAAAACAACATAAAGGATTTTAACACCCTCTTTCAAAAAGAAGAGGAACAACAAACTTCAACGCCGAGATAAGGAAATACATAGATCCAAGACTTTCACATATCAATGAGTTTTGCAACTCAAAACTTGCATTAACAAGAGAAGATACCAAGCGAACCAATAAGCCATGATTCGCAACAAGACAAACTCCCACGAAGGAACTAACCTTACAAATCAACAAAAAGCACGGTAGCAAAGTATCTCAAGAGTCCTGAAAGAAACAATAATCGCTTCAAGGAATGTGAGAGACCAATTGCATACCCTCAACCGCAAGAACCACAATCTCAAAAGAAATTCATTAACTGCAATCAGCCAAGAATTGGCCGAAATCAACTTAAGGATAATAACAACTTTTCTAATAAATTCACCATAACACTGCAATTAAGTTACCTGAGGTAACTACATTGCTAATCCTCATACTACAAACAATGATATAATCTGGCAATACCAAGGTAGCACATCACAACATCTATATCATATCTTTGACTATTCTCAGTCATAACAGTCATAGGAGCAAATCATAATCATACAAGATTATCAATAAGCATACAAGATTATCTTATAATGTAAATCATCAATATAACATGTCAAAAGCATAAATGCAATGCTTGACCCATCCCATCCTCTGTGCACCAAAGGTGTCAATTTAATAGTTTAATTACCACGGACCTAAAGCCCGCTCTGATACCAACTGTAACACCCCAGCCAAACAATGGCCTGAAATGCTACCAAACTAACAACATAATAAAACTATGCTAAGGCATTCTATAAAATTTCGTGAGAGCCTCCTTTGTTTATTGATAAAATGAAGTTCTAACAATATTATCAAAAGGTATGAATAACCGCAAGCAAAGTAATTTGGCTACTAAGCAGAAACATCTATAAAACTTAAGTAAAGCACGGAAGCAATATAAAGAAGTTCTAATCCATTATTACATCTTAATCAAGGTCATAATCAAAACCACTTGAACTAATCAACAAATAATAATTAGAGTTCTATATCTTCTCCATGGTGAATATTTCGCAAGTGCAACAATACTAATCCTCTTTATTCCCATGCATCTTGACCTCGTGAAGGTACCTAAAATAAACAAACAACAACAACAAAACAACGAAGAGAGTGAGTCCAATGACTCAAGAAGTATAATCAGTAACAAATGCAAGCATGAACATTAACTCTCAAGTTAAACATATTACATATGAATTTCATGCTATGCATTATGATCAAAAGCTCCTCTTTCTCATCTCTTTCGCATTTTACCGGTAACGCGGTGTGCATCCGTCAATGCACACCATGCACCTACCCTTGGGTGCAGGGGACCAATGCCCACACTCCAAGTGTGGGGACCTCGATGCTTGATCACCGCATGATCAAGACTTCAACAATTCTCAATATGATGCATATATGTGAATGTATCAAAAGATAACGAGCATTCACCATACTACGCATCAACCAATCTCATAAATACCATAATGTAAACAGAACATAAATAGCATTCTCAATTCATCACTTACTCATACTCACAATTTAAACAGTCATGATTCAACCATCATCCAAACAATTCAACAAATCCATAAACACACAGATTTTCACATCACAAATATACTTGCCTCAACCGCGAGAAAATGAAGAACACGTAGAAGGCACAACCCCCGGAATCCGCTCTCCTCCTGAATATTTAATTAATAATTACCAACATGACAGTAGCGGGTTTCTAGATATAAAATAACAGCAACCCCAATTAACCCAACAATTTATCTCAATTAAATCCCCAACTCCCCTCGGCCAAATCTGCCCAACCACAGACAGCCGACTTCCAAAAATCATAACTTTCAGTACGTAACTCCAAATTAAGCGTTCTTGGACTCTCTGTAAAGATAATTAAATTATCCACAAAAACTTAGTTGGGAGACTCTGATTCGGCAATTAACTAACCGATCCAAACCCTTTTTTAAAGCATCCAAATTCACGTCGGACTCTCTGGACAGCGCACTAAAACAGGCATAACTTTCGCCCAGAAACTCGAAATCCGGACTTCTTGACCTTTATGGAAAGCTAAGAAAATTATCTAAAACTTTCCCAATTTGAAGGACTCCTGAATCGCCACTATTTCCGTCGCACAAACCGATCTACTAAACTCTGTCCAGAACTACCCCGATCTGCAGAACAGTCGCACTAGAAAATTCATAACTTTTGCTACACAGATCCAAATAATGTGTTCTTGTACTCCCTGGAAAGATAATCAAACCCTCTACAACTTTCTAGAAGGGGTCCAGACCTGAATCCCGACGAAACTAGATCAAAACTGCCGAGAAACAACTACTGTCCCAGCAGCCCAAAAACCGACGAATCTAACTCGATTAAAACCAATCTAGAGACTACCGGGATTACCCTTGACGACACGACGGCGAACACGTCGACGAACACGACGAACACGGCGGCGAACACGCCCGCGATCTCCTCCTCTCTTCCTCCGGATCCACGCGGTACAGCGACGAACGCCGGCGACGGCGCACCGGGAGGAGACGACGACGATGAAGACGACGACGGCGCACCGGAAGAAGACGTCGGGGCACGGGCGGCGGCTGCTGGGGTGGGCGCGGGGGTGGGGGCTGCCTAGGGTTTTAAGAGGTGGCCTCCCTCCCTCTTGGGCCAAGAAAACCCACCGGCCAAGGCCTAGGACCAGTTGTCTTAAATTTTCATAAAACCCCTCAAAACTCTTATAAATTTAATTATTTCACAAAAGTCCCTCTCTCTATTAATTAAACAATTAATTAAACAATTTCCGGGGTATTACAGTGAGTATTGGATCTTCCTCCTGCTATGTGTACTTTTTTTGGTTGTGTACGTATTTTGCTTTGCCTTCCTCTGTATATGAATTATCTATTGCATCGTAATATCACTTACCTTCCTACTTACGAATCGTTGCTATCTCAACCGTCTTCACAACATCTCTAGAAATTTCTTGTACTACAATAACGTATGACGATCGCAAAATGTTATTGTAAGTCTAACATGTTTCTGAACCATTCACAAGTTACGAAAATCATAAATACATAAAACAACATTGTCTCTCCTTTTATTTAAAAAATAACTACAAACAAGATTTCTTAAATATATTACCTATAAAAATTGCCATTGACTCCCCCGCAATTATTTTCTTCGGATTAATATAATAATTACATTATTATTTAAAATCGCCCAATCGTGTAGCGACATGCTATCAAAACTGCAAAAAAAATCACAGATATAATTTTGTAATTCCGAATTTTTATTTAAAAAATTCAAGAAGAATATCTAGGAGAGGCCAAGGAAGAGAAGAAACCATGGAGGAGGAGACCAAGCATTAGAGGGGATCCTTGGAAGAAGAGAGCCAGTTCGTCAATTCTGTTTGTTTCCCTTCTCTAGTGCTTCCACTCCTTTTGTAATGTGATTTTTTAAAATAATTTATTTTTTATTAATATTACATAAATATATCAGTGTTTAAAAATTCCAAAAATAATTCTTTGACGTCATTTTAATCTGGGTCAGAGTTTCTGTCACCATTTCAATCTATGCCAGAGCTTGTGTTAATTGATGATTTTGTGTGTTGTGCAGTGCTACATGATAGGTTTGTGATGGTTACAGAATTCCGGAGCTACATCATGGTGAGGCGGAGGGCTCCAGGACATAGCTAGGAGAGCTAAGATTCAGACGGTCATGGTGCCGTCGGAAGGTGACCGAGACTTCCTAAGTAGTGGACATAGCAGGAAACAGCTAGGTGGACTGGGACTAAGTTAAAGAATGAGCTAAGGTCCAAAATGGTCAGTTAAGCCGAGTGCAGTCATGGTGCAAGGTGAGGCATGTGACGCACCAAGTGACTTGGTATGTTTACAAGCGAGGATGGTTTGGTGGGATATGAATACATGAGAGGCTTGGCAAGAAGTTATTGGGGCCACATGGAAGATGATGAAGGGACGATGCTTCAGAATGAAAGATTCGGGAAATATCTGTGGAAGGACATTTTGGACATTTGCCCAATACTAGAGATGGAGGCGACTTGTGCAAAACTGAGGTAGGGCCTAAGTGGTTTAGGTCATAAAGTGAAGGACAAGAAAAATTGGGCTATTGGAGCCAAGGGAAAGTGGCACTTTGAGAAGTATACGTGTGTAAGTGAGGAACCCATTATGTGTTGGGTCATCGAATTTGCCCATGTGTTGGTGGATGGAATCCACTTTATATCTAGGTTTTAGGGTTAAGAGTGGTTAGTGGAGAGCCTCCACCATAAAAGGGAAGGAGGGGAGGTGTCTGTCCTCAACTCACCATGAGAGAGGTTGAGAGATAGATTTTTAGGGAGAGGTGAGAGCACTTGTGTGTGTGCTGCCCTTAGGGTTTGGTCCTTCATATGGAGTGGCTATAAACATTTATCTCCAAGTATCAATAATATCCAAAATCCATCCAATCCTTTCTTCTCTTTGCTTAAGTGTTGAAATCTTAATTTGGCTTAGTTTTTGGAGTTTACTTATCCCCTCTTGATATTGCTTTGTGCCATGGACATGTAAGTGATGAAGATATCGCTTGAAGATTAGATCCTATTCATCTAGGCACCTTCTTTTGCAAGCTCTTGCATTTGCCCAATTTTGACTTAAGAAAGGATGATTTGGAGTTTTAATCTTGAGGGCGTTTGGATTGGTTCTTGCTGTGATTTGAGAATTCTTGGATGTTTGGGAAACCATCCTTAGTGTCGAACCCCAGAGCATCAACTCCGAATTCTCTGTGTAAATCGCACTAGTCCAGGATAAGCTAGTGCATATAGTGGTAACGTGATACATATCGAGCACAATGATTAGCTTTTATTAAATTAATAGTATGGGTCACATGGCCAAGTTTACATCATCAATGCTCATTGGCAAAATAAAAGAGGAAATAACACCAGGAACAAGTAAATAAACAGTGAAGCCCAAAGAGCCTACCCATGGGCAAACGATAGTAATACACGACCTATTCATCCTAGTCCTCACTATAGTCAAAGCAGTCATCCTCTGAGTAGAGATAGCTAGGGTGAGTACAAAGTTGTACTCCATAAGTTATATGGAAAATACAATAATAATGCAAGGCTAACAAGTGAAGGCATATATGGTTATTTGAGCATAAAACATAATTTAAAGAAATACAATAAATAGATATGAAATTGCTAAATTTAACGCAATAAGTATAAATAGTAATTTAAGCAAATTATTACCGTCAGCGTAGGCACCGACCTGACACCAACCTATCCGCAGGTATTCCACCCAGACCATCTTTCTCCAAAAAGATACCACATTTCCATCTAAAGCCATTTTATGAAAAATAAAGTCTAATCTGTAAACAAAACTTTACTCAGTATGCCCATGACCGTGGGCATGGCTAAGGGTGGCAAAAAAGCTTGAGGCTCATGAGTTGGCTTAGCTTGTTGAAGGCTCAGCTTGGCTCATGGTATAAACGAGCCAAGTTAGAGTTTTAGCTTGGTCTGCTAATGAGCCAAGCCAAGCTAGCTCACAAACCACTCACTAGGCTTGGTAGGCTCATTCGACCCAACCCAATTGGGTCATGTTGTAGCTTGTGCAATTGGGAATTTCAATTTTGCACTCATAATAGTATGTGTCCTTTCTCGTGGTTCTCTGATTGTTAGAGATTTTTGGTCTATACCTATTGCTGAACTAATGCTATTCACAGAAATGGACTTTTTCAATCTAAAACGCAAGCCACGTTACATCAGTAAGATACTCATAGTGGCAGTCCTCACTACCATGTGTGTCTTCATGCTCATCCAACCACCCTGCCATGGAAGGTCTCATAGTGTGTTAAATGTAATCTTCTAACTCTATTAATGGCATTTTTGGATCCACTTGCATATAATTAGTTTTGCACTGAGAAATGGTGTGGGGGGAAAACAAGGGAGAATTAAAAGTTCTTTTCATAGATATGTATATACAAAATTTGTAAAATTCCAAATAAATTTTACTAGAAGCATTCCCTAATTCGGAAGATAACCTTAATGTTACTAAGCAATGCAGTACAAATGGTGGATTGTAGCATATTGTCTTAGTCTAGATGTTTTAGAGTAGCATGCATCCGAGTATCTTCTCAAAGACAGTTCAAGTTCAAGCGAGCCTAACGAGCCAAGCCAAGTTGCGCTGCATCCTTGCCGAGCTGAGCCGAGGCAAGCCAGCTCGATATCCACCCCTAGGCATAGATACCCAAGATAGTTTACTCATGATCTCGGCCACTACATGCTTTCATATGCATGCAACTAAGTAATCATAATAAGACCTTTACAAAGCAAGGCTGTCAACCTGGCCACGCCTCCACTAAGGTTTTACCCTAACAAGGAATCCACTAGATCGGGGCCCCCTCTTGTGCCATGTGAGACTTCTCACGGCCTACGCCACACTCACATTCAACCTATAGTAAGGCTCAGATTAGGACTTGCGAATTATTCAGCCAGGACTGTCCTATACCAACCTTGTGGTGGTATGATAGGACTTTGAAGTAGTAGCTCACAGATCGATCCTTAATTAACTTAAGCAGACTTACCACATACCCCTTGTGCCTAGCACCCACGTTGAGCCACCGAGCAACAACATATGCTAGCAAGCACCCACCACCTAATCATTTGTCTAACTCTAAACCAAATTTTATATTTTATTTTGAAAAGTTTCATAGACCTTCTTAACTCACCGAAGTCAAGAATTCATTTTAAAAGTTCATCATTTTATGTGAAAAATTTATTCCAAGCCTAAAATTATTTCTAAGCAGGACTAAACATTTACTACAAAATGTTCTGGCTAATACTAGTGTACCAATAAGAGTTTCATTCTATGGTGACAAGGTATAAGGATTTGTAATGTCAAAGGTGTCATAACAAATAAGCATTAACTAAGTTAAAAATTGAAATACAATTAATAAAATTAAGAATGCAATATAATTTAAAATAATATAATTTTATTTATAAACTAGGATCAACATGGTCAAGATATATAACTTGCCTTACTCTGCAGATTGGTGTTAATCGTCGTAGAAGAATGTTTGTGAGCCGTCTGTGATAAATACAATACAGACAGTTTGAAACTAGAACCGTCTATGAAGAACAGTATCACATATGGCTCAACTAAAAATCATATGTGATACTCACACATCACAGACAGTTCTAGCTACCAACCATCTGTGATGGGCGAGTATCACAGACGGTTGATATATAGAACCGTCTGTAATACTTTCCCATCACAGACGGTTGACAGATAGAACCGTATGTGATGTGCGAGTATCACAGATGGTTTTTGGTTTGAGCCGTTTGTGATAGTCCTTCATAAATGGTTTATACCATAAAATCATCTATGATAGTTCATTCTATACCTATTTTTTTATTTTTTGGTTAGCCTCAAAAAATGTTAGCTATGCCCTTTGAAAACAAGCAAATACAACAGCAAACACAACAATACATTCCATTTCCACTAAGATTAGAATTCACCATTACAACATAACACAAGAGGACACTTACAATTTTACAAATATAAGCTTCATGGTTACAAATTCAGAAAGATGCTTAACACTACAAGAATCTTCAAGCCAATGTAAGCTAGACTTACACATTGGTATCAGAGATTGGTCTCTCATTTATTAGACTTCACCACCTAGCGAGTAAAGGATGGCGACTAGGGATATAGTGCATCTAGATGACACACCTCTATTTGATGGCACCAATTATGCAAATTAGAAAATCCGCATGATATGTTATTTGAAGGACATGAGCCCAAAAATATGACGAATTGTAGATGTGTGTTTTTCTCCTCTATTAGATTCTCTTGCTCCAATAATTGAGGAAGATAAATGTTCACATCTCGACGCTGAAGCAACTAACGTCTTATTTAGTACTTTGATTGTAAAGGTGTTTAATACTATATACAATCTCAAGAGCGCTCATGATATGTAGACTAAAATTCAAGATCATTATGAAATGTCCACCTCAACTAATGAGGATTGCATACAAGAGTGGATGTCCAAAGAAGAATGCTCAACCTATAGCTCTGATAATGAACAATCCACAAGTCCCCCATATCAATTCATTGCTTCATGACTAAAGGTAATAACAAGGTAAATGATAATGATGAACCTTCATATGATGAGTTGATGGATATGCTAGAAGAGTTTAATGAATATCTTGGAAAAGAGAAGGCTAATTATAAGATTTTAAAGAAAGAGCATGACTCTCTTGAAAGTGATTACAATATGCTAAAAGATGAGCATTAGACTCTCCTTCTTAAGGAATATTTCTAAGCCTAAGGTGGATATACTCATTGCTTGCAATTTAATAGATGATATGCTATATATAGCTTCTAATCCTTGCATTTCATCTAAGTTTAGCATATCCACATTATGTGAGGATTTAATTGATATGCCTTGTTGTTCTAAATTAGATGCTTCTACTTTTTTATGCTTGTTGAGACTAACCTTGTAGAGAGAAAATAAAGAGCTCAAGGCCAAAGAAACAAAGTTGAACCATGACTTGGAAATAACCTACAAAGGGAAAGTCTCTCTTGACAAAATATTGGGAGGTCAAAGAAAATCAAATGATAAGAGAGGTATTAGTTTCACCTCCAAGAAAAAGGTGAAGAGCATCCCAAAGTAATTTGAAAAATAATTCAACAATGTCAAATGCTTTGGATGCAACATGAAGAGCCACCTCGCCTCGGTATGCCCCAACAAGGTGGATAACAAGCAAAAGTCATTAATGAAGAGACAAACTGGCAATAAAAACACAAGAAGATAAGAAGGGGTAGCAATTATCAAACTTGTTACAATTGCTGTGAGAAGGGACATTTTAGTAAGGATTGTCCCAAAGGTATCATTTCTAAGCTATCTCTTTTTAATAAACATTATTTGCTTAGGAATGGTAGAAATGGCAATGTGTTTGCTATGGATGTTAGTTCACCAAAACTTATTGTTAAGGCCATTTGGGTGCATAAATCCATTGTGACTAACATTCATGGACCCAACTAAGTTTTAAGTACCAAAATACACTTAAATGCCTAATAGATACTTGGAGAGGCATTGGAGGCTTGGAGTATTCATGAAGAGGTGAACTCCACCATATGCAAAAATGAAGCCAAGTTTGAGGATGATCATTGCATA
The DNA here is from genome assembly GCA_036346245.1 of Bonia amplexicaulis. Lineage (NCBI taxonomy): Eukaryota > Viridiplantae > Streptophyta > Magnoliopsida > Poales > Poaceae > Bonia > Bonia amplexicaulis. The sequence continues at coordinate 2,496 of JAYGGG010000415.1, read as the reverse complement.
TCAAGAACCAATGCCATCTCGGTAACAAGTTTTTACTTTAAAGTATTTAGCCTCTAGCATTGTGTAGGTTGTATTATTTGAATATCTTTTAAAAAGGGGTGCTCTTGCTCTTGTTATAAAATTTCATCATTGTAATCATGAGCAAGATGTTAGTGACACATCAAGGAGTGCTAAATCATATTCATGTGTATGATTAAGCCATTCCTAAGTGTGCCCAAATAAATTAAGTGCTATGCTTAAGGCAAATGCATGACTAGTTAGGGTTAAGGATGTGTTCCTAGTCTCTAACCGGTTTTGGTGTTTGGTTGAAAGACTGGGTTGCTAGTATAGAATACCATCCTATTAAGAGTGGTCATGTCTAGTAGCTTGAGTCTCATCATGTGTTGATAGCTCAACCTCACTTGCTCTAGCTCTCTATGGCATGATGCATATATTTACGAATGCGTTTTACAAATAGTTGAAGCTCAAATGTTGAATCCTTGTAACATGTGACTATACATTGCAAATGTGTTTTGCAAATATTTGAAATCCATGTTTCCAACTCTTTGTGGTATGAGGCTTATATTTACAAATGTGTTTTGCAAATAGTTGAAGCTCATCCTTGTAGCATGTGACTTAGCTTTGCGAATGTGTTTTGCAAATGTGTTGAGTCCATGTACCTATTCCTTGTGTCATGATTCTAAAAGTGTGCAATTCATGATTAATCTTTGTGTGTATGATATTATAATTTGCAAATGTATTTTGCAAGATTTGTTGAACTATATGCACTTGTCAGGAAAAATTAGAACTATCGCTGTGTATTACGCGGTACTACCAGAAGTTGGAACTACCGGCTCTGTGTGAGCGGCTCTACCGGACTTCGAAAGCTCCGATAATCCTATGGTACATTTTTTTTTTCCAGAGAGACACTTGTGTGGTAGTTGTTTCTCCCCGAAAAAGCGGTAGTTTCGTATGTGTCGAGCAGTACTTCCGAGTTTTGGTAGTATCAGATTTTTTGTGGTGGAACTACTATTTTTTGCAAAGTAACGCTAGTTTTCTGACCGTTGCGAAGGGGAGCGGAAAGTACCAGCGTGTTACCTGCGGTACTTCTGAAAATCTTGATTTTTTAGGATTTTAGCTCCAACGACTAGTTTTCTTTTATGGGGTATAATTACCTCTTTGTGACCGGTTGGAGGTGATGTTGATGGACTCTATTTCATTCTTTTGAGCTAGTGTGTGGTCCTCCTCTTAATTGTGTATGTGTTACACCTTGTGAGTAACGAGTAAAGCTCTAGATTGCATGTGTTACAATAGAGGTGGATTGAATATCCCCTCGAGCTTGTGCATTCATTGCACGTGGTAAGAGTCAAGCAAGGGGTTTGACTTATTACTCTTGGAGTTTGCCGACTTCTATACGGCAGTGGAGATGTCGTGTACGGTGATCTTCTTAAACAAGGTTGTGAGAAGACCCGGCGAAGTGTGAATATTGGAGCTCACCTACCCAGAGTGGGAAAGAGCTACCACTAGTGGATTGATGTGTTTCGGCTTAATTTGTGGAGCCAGTCCAATTCAGTTGGGCTAACCTCAACGTGGATTAGGGGAGATAGGCAAATCTCCGAATACCATGGTAAAAAGAGATCGTGTCTATTGCGGTTTGTTCTCTTATGCTCAATTTACATTCAAGCAATTTATATTCATATAATTAAATTGATTGCTTATCATTCTGTTATTACAAATCTTGACAAAGACTTAGCTTGTTGGTGCACTCATGTGAACCTAGTTGTTTTAGACGTCTTTTGTGCTAAACCAAATTGATTTAAACTTCCGCATTATATACTTGGTTTTAGCCAAATAAAGAACTAATAATTAGAGAAGACCGCATATTCACCTCCCTCTAGTCAGCCTCCTCGATCTAACATGGGGTTACTCGGGCTTTGGGAGGGAGAATTGAGAGTGAGGAGAGGTGGAGTGAGTTGAGGGGGTGCTGAGGGGGAAGGTTCATACGGAGGATGGCGCAACGACTAGCTAGATCCTCACCGAACTTTTCAATAAGTGGCGGCCAGTGCAGGGAAGGATAAGGGGATGTGGGCGTGAGATGGGCAGAACCATTGCGGGACGTGTGGGGGTAAGAAGAGAGAGAGGGCGGCCAACGCACGAGGAAGAGAGAGAGGCGACAAAAGAAGTGGTCAGCTGAACGACCATGGCAGTAGTGGAGGTGGAGGAAGAAGAAGCTGGGGAGGAAGAAGAGTGGTGGGGTCAGGGTGTCGGCGGGAGAGGGAGAGGGGGGTGAGAGACTGACAGGTGGGCCTAGCGCGGAGAGGGAAGATGGTGGTGCGGGCGGAGCGAATGGCGCCCTGTGGTGTGGCAAGATCTAGGCTAGCCACATGTCGACTCGAGGAAGGAGAGATTTTAAATCCTTTTTATTTTAGAAATTTCTAAAATCAAATAAAAGCCTAGAAAATAGCACAAAATTCCTAAAATTCCAAAAAATCTCAAAAATTCTAGAATTCATGAGTA